>JAQBSW010002089.1:0-111787 GCA_029291075.1 Eudiplozoon nipponicum | reverse complement strand
ATATATGCATATAAATTGTGAGTAAAAATATTATTTATACTATACACCCAGGATGAATTGTAGTTAATTGAAGTTCAAATAATCCTTTTCATTGCTTATAGATACATATATAACCACACATATATGTAGGGCTAGATATATATGTATATCACCTGAAAATGATCAAAATTCAAGATTTTACCGACCTAAGAGTGCTATCAATTGTCCCGCACAAGAAAAATGCGGTCAAATCGACAACAAGAAGGACAGCACTGCGCAACGAGATTCATCATTTAAAAATTTTAAGTAACATTTCTTAATAAATTTATACCAACGTGGATGATTAAAACGAATATTTAAAAAAAAATTATTCGTTTAATTTCTTAAACATTCTTTGTATAAATACTTTTCAATGCATATACTTTTGAATTGTGCGTGATTTGTTTTTTGGTATTCTGTAACTGTTCTGTCGTGACTTTCTCTAGCAAACTGCATTTGATATTTCATTTCCCCATTTCGGTTTTTACAAATCTTAGTCTTCACAATATAATCCTTCTACTAATTTGTGTTTTGAATATTGGGAATATTGGGAACGTTGTGAATGGGGTAAATTAATAATTCTGTCTTTCGCATCTAATCTCTTCCCAGTTTATTGCCTAAGGTATACTGTTACGTAAGAAGTACACAGTCCTTTGCCTATTATTAAAGAAATCAAATGTATATTTAAGTTAAGGTAATCTTAAGTTCGAGGACACTGACAAATTTGCGCAAGATATTGCAAGATGAACTTAATAGATGCGGAAGAGAATACTACTTTATCATACTCATATTGGTGCATTAAGACTGGGGTTTTCATTAAATAATAGGGCTAGAGCCTCTACAAAATATGACAACCGCACCAATTGAAAAATAATAATTCTACCACCATATGAATCCGAAAACCATTCTACTTAGGGTGGGGATGCCCAAATTGTAAACCATATAAATAAATTTGGTGCAGTATGGATGGCTTTGCCAGAGAATTTCAGAAGCAACAAAGTTAATTTTAGAAACAGTACTGTTGAAGATAAACCATATAATGTCTTTGAGTTGTAAATGGACGAAATTCAACGGAGACATCATCCTGAAAGGTCGGCACAAATGTGTAAAATATTACGCTTGGAAAAGTTGGGGCGTCAACTACCATCAGAATTTTATGAACTCCTTTGTGCGAAAGCTTCCAGATTGAATATATCTGTAGATGTGGCAAAATCTATTTTTACAGCTGAGCTACCATCGAGGCGCAGAACCACATTGGATGTATTTTAGACAATGAATTTTGATTGGCCAAATAAACTCAGAAGACTAGACGGTGTGTATAAACTGCGAGAACCACAGGTATATGCTGTGACTGCAGATTCAGTTATGGTGCAGCCCGTCAGGGCAGATGCAGAAATCATCCTGACGCTACAAAAAAGATGCGCGCTACTTATATAGAGAAGTTGCAAATATAAATCGCAAAATTGATGATATGGTGAGAACTATTTAGCATATTTAATTTCAGGATATAAATACTTGACGTCGAGAGAGTCAGTCGCGTCAGCGCTTCGAGGAGCACCGACACAGACGACAAGAGTGTTAGATTCGGCCTAAGCAGAGATCTTGAAAACATTTCTGTGTTATTCAGCAATAAATTTATTAAAAGAGAAGAATTAACCGGTCTGAAGTTTCGCATTGACGCAGGCGCTGATGTAAGCATAGTTAGGGCAGATGTGATGGAATGAAGATTGTACTAAATTTTATTATTAACTATGGACCGTCTATAGTATTCCGACAGGTGTTATTGAGATAAAATAAATGTCGGTAACCTTGGAACAAAAATCTTCCTTTAAATGGAACTTTCTGGTAGCCAATATCAAGAACCATATCATTGGGATGGATTTATGATTCACTTAAAACTGACTCTAGATCCCAAAATTAGGACTATCGCAAAAGGCTTAAGGGTGCTAACACAAACTGGGTCTAACACGTCGGTAATTATAACAGTCCTTTTACTCCGTCCTGTGGTCGCAAGTAACTTTGCCGATATCATTGAGAAACACTTTGCAGTGTTTCAACGTTTTATTGCAAAGAAAAATGGATTGAAAAGAGGAGTAGAACACAAATTAGAACTGGTAGCTCCATTGCCTTGTTCACCAAATGCCCAACCGCTGGCCCAACAAAAGCAACAATATTCTGTGTCTGAATTTCACCAATTGCGCAAAGAAGCAAATTGGCGAAGGTCAAATTCCAATTTTGCTTCTCCAATAGTGGTGGTTTTTATCCTCTCTCTAATCAGAGTACTCTGCTCCGATACATAATGGGATATAAGGTTAATTCGAATTTATTTCTACAGAAATCGTAATATGAGATACCAATGTAGGAAAGTTCAGTACCACTCACCGCAGTCATATTTCCAAGAGGCGGACCGACTGAATTTCGAATACTTTTTGGGTTGAAGAATGCTAGAGATATATTTTAGCGTTTGGCTTAAGAAGTCCATCAGAATTGTCCATTTGCAAAGGTTTACTTATACGTCAATATTATTTTCAGTCGATCGGTTTATGAACATCGTCAGCATTTGGAAACGGTTTTGACCAGGCTGGAACAATATGGATTAGTGGTCAAACCCAATAAGAGCAAAATTGGATGCTCTACAGTTAAATATATGGAACATGTACTTTCCAAAGACGAAATTAAACATTTGTAAGATAAAATCCAAGCCATCAAGGGCGAAACGGACCCCCAGACCGTGCGCCATTTCAGAGGCTCTTTTGTATGATCAGCGATTACTGACGCTTTGTTTCAGGTCTAGCCGGAATTTTAGGATCGCTAACACGCCACCTCACACGTGAGAAAAACACGATCCAGATCTTCGCCTATCACTTTAAGTCAGGAAGATTGAGAAAAAATACAGAGGGCCAAGGAAATACTAAGAGACCTAACCACAATAGCACCTGTAGTTTAAGAGAAGCCATTCGAGCTAATCACGGGTGCCTCCGCTGCTGTAATAGGAGCAGTGCATTAGCAAAAAACCGAATATAGTAAGACCGATCGGGTTTTATAGCCCAAAGCTTTATGACCAAGAAAACCGGTATGATAATTTTGGTAAATAACTTCTTGCTATGTATGCTGCAGTACAATATTTTGTGCAATATTTTGGCGTTCATAAGTTCAAATTATTGACAGACCGCAAGCTGATGATAAGCATACTTGGTAAAACGCGTGGCTTAATTTTTCTCACAGGGTGAATGTGCAGATTACCCGATTAGCAGAGTTCGATTTCACTGTCTCTCATATTGCATATAAAGAGAATGTGGTAGCCGATGCACTTGGCTGACCGAATGAAGCATTGAAGAATCTAGATGATTCTCCAATCAGTTTAGTCAATCCAATCAATGATACGCAAGGATCGGATCCATTTACGTTAATTTTGTTTAAGAGACCAGGATATATTCGAAAGCTCCTGTGTGGCAAGTGGTTATTATGCGAAACATTCATGAAACAAATCTCGACCATATGTGCCGTTGGAGTTACGCACCGAAATGGTCCAACTATCACACGATTTGGGACACCCGTTCATAGAAGCCACCATTCGATTAGATACGTATACCCTCATATGACATACGCGCATGGGTAAGAGCCTGTGTCAAGTGTCAAACTTGTAAGATGTGGAGACATATTAGAACCAAGATACAGAATATTAGGATACAAACTGGACTT
This sequence comes from Eudiplozoon nipponicum, assembly GCA_029291075.1. Lineage (NCBI taxonomy): Eukaryota > Metazoa > Platyhelminthes > Monogenea > Mazocraeidea > Diplozoidae > Eudiplozoon > Eudiplozoon nipponicum. The sequence goes on along the minus strand of JAQBSW010002089.1, from coordinate 108,067 downwards.
TTGAGACATACACATAGACATTGTCGAGATGCCTGAAGTCAGCGGTAAAAAATGTTGATAACAATGGTTGATCGTTTTAGTCGCCAGTTTCAAGTAGCGAGTTTGAAGGATATGACAGCGCAAGTAGTTTTGTTTGCGTTTCTACATAATTGGATATCGCGTTATGGTGTTCCGGTAAGAGTCACTAGTGATAGCTGTAGTCAATTTATATCAGAGCTTTTCAAAAGATCTTAAAATATCATGGGAATAAATGTATTGCATACTAGCGCGATTGGGATGATAGATAGGCAGCATCGTGAACTGAAAGCAACGTGAAGGTGTACTAGAGGAATAATCTGGATACGCCATCTTCCTATAGTATTACTTGCCATGAACAACAGATATAGTGCACAATTAGGAACTTTAATAGCATAATTGGTATATAGAGAACCATTCAGTTTGCCTGGAGATCTTATAATAGAAAATGCATGTTTTCTTGATTGGGCTTCTAGCTATGTGGTTTAGTTTATAGAAGCACTTAGAGATAAGATGTGTGGTTTAGCTCCGACAAAGACTAGAAAACTAAAAACAAAATGCTATGTGTCCCCTGATGTTAAGTTTGGCTTTGCATGTTTATGTAACGAATGAAAATTGGAAGAACTGACTAACTCCATTTTACAAAGGACCATATAAGGTCAAGAGGATGAGACAAAAATGTCATCAAAGAAGTAAATGGCATTAATGATTGTGTTAATTTGGATCTTTGCAGCCCTCAGTTTATCTTGACGATAACACTAATTTACTAGATGAGTTGAATGGTCATCATTCCATGGACAAATTTGATGTGTGCAATCCGATTACACAGGCAAAAAAATCAAATCAGCAACTTTCACAAGACGCATTGTTGGCCACATCGACATCAAGTTCTACCGAGTTACAAGGTAATAACGTTTCGACAACGTCAGACTAACTAGCACTGCCAGTGACAAATGAACAGGGCGGAATGTCGACGATAGAGGTACCAGTATGCGCAACTTGCTCAGGAAGTGTGCAAAGTCCGTCGAAGAACAACGATTGCGTTTGTTATTATCCGCCTTTTTTTTTAGAAGTTGGTGTATGTAGAGGAAGATATTTCCTCCGAGAAAATTAAAATAACACTTGCTGATAAAGTTAAACCACTGTGGATGACTGAACCGAATATTATTATAAAATAAATTATTCGTTTAATTTCTAAAACATTCTTTTTTTAAAAAAAAACTTTGCAGTATATACACTTCTGAATTGAGTGTAATTTGAGCTTTGGTATTCTATCACTGTTCCGGCGTGACTTTCTCTGGCAAGCTTCATTTGACATTTTATTTTGCCATTTCGGTTTTTATTAATCTTAATCTTCAAAATATAATCCTGCAACTAATTTGTGTTTTTAATCGTGCATATTGGGCACGTTCAGGAACAAGTAAATTAATAATTCTGTTTATCGCGTCTAATTTCCTTGCAGGTTATTGACTCGAGTGTAATTTTACCTAAGAGTACACAGTCCTTTGCCTATTATTAAAGCAATCAAATATATATTTAAGTTCGATTAACATGGAAGCTAATTTTAAGTTTTGAGACACTGAAAATTTAGCTCATTTTATTGTAGTCATGAACTGATTAGATGTGGAAGAGGAAACCAAATTGTCAGATTCATATATGTATATTAAGACTGAATCCGACTTGGCGCCTATGGGTCTTCATTAACTAATAGGGTTAGAGCCTCTACACGCATACAGATAGTCTAAACTATTTTTACTAATAATACTATGAATATTTAAAATCAGCCAAATACAGTGTTCCAAATAGGTCTATATATAAGGTTAATTTTGGTTAACTAATCCGAAAATATCTGCCAATAAACGAATGTTTATTCATCAAAATCAAACCACCATTTGTTCTAACATTTATTTATCACTATTTTAAACTAGACCAAAGTTATATAAGAATATAAAAGTGGTCATTCGGGGCTCGTTAAGGTTATTTTATGATTCAAGTTGATCACGTTTTGATAAAATATTCACTATTAATAGGATAATGTTATCTCACTTGTTAAAATGACAAACGATTTGTCCCGAGTGGCTAATGCCCCTGATTCTAATTGATGAATAACAGAAGGCAAGATATCACCGTCAAACGTTGTTGAATCAACTGTTAGAATAACGTCGGCAATGACGGATTCGTGTTTGAATTTGTCTACTCTACATTTCTGTAGCGTATTTCGCAATTTTGGATCATCGCCATTCTTTATCGACCTTGACAACTGAAACAAAGAAAATAATAAATTGTGCGAGCATTTGGATAACAATATCCTGGATTAAAAGGAACATACTTTAAAAACTAAGACAATAACAAATAAGTATGTGATTACACAATATCACGTACAGAGATCTATCGTAGAGACTTAAGGCACGACTGAAAAAAAATACAAGCGAGGACAGTGATACACATTTTAAGAGCATGCTCGTATGTGAATTAATAAGGATGTATGCACTAACATTTATAGATGTATCTGAACATAAGTAATAAGTTATCCGCTAGATGATAGAATAATGTGCCCAATATAACCGAGTGTTCTTACTAGGGAAATTTAGTTTTCCGATTGATTATATAACGAATGAAAATAAATGGAGTCATTAAACTTTGTTGAGCCCAGCAAAGCGCAAACAGTTTTTTTGAAAAATATAAGATTATGCGAGCATTTGGAAAATAATATGCATACTTAGGAGTGACATACGTTATAAATTGAAACACTAGCAAATAAGAATGTGATTACACAATATTACGTATAGAAATCTATCGTGTGAAGCAACACTGGACAAATTTACAAACGATGACAGTGATACAATTTTAGGGGCCATTTATTTTTTCGTTTGATTGTACAAGATATGAACAAAAATGTATTCATTAAAATTTGCTGAGCCCAGCAAGCCGCAGAATTTTTTTTCGCGAAAAATTTATTTTTAATTTTATTTTATTATTAAATGACTAACCCTATCGGTATTGTAAAATTTTGCTTATATAAACCAAAGTAAAGTATTGGAAATAAGTTATGTGAAATTAAGCTATATTCAATTCATACTGGATTTTAACGATATTGTAATGGTTTAAATATCTTTTCGAACATATTTTTTACCAAAATTTTGTAAACCATACTAGGAATTATTAGCCAAAAATACTTTTACAGCCAATACGGGATTATGCATTATATGTTTATGTTGTAATAAAACTCCGACAATGTTTTATTTGATGATATAAAGGAGGAATGCGTTGCACAAGGAATAAAAATTCTACGTCAAATTTGGTGTTAAAAACGTAGTAAAATCGTACTGATTATTTAGTACTATAAATTTTATTTTAATCTAATATGATAGTAAATAGAATAGTGTGGCGGTTGGTTTTTTTCTCTAAACCAGTGCAATTTCATGTGGAGCTGTGAAGGAGGTGTAATGACTGTATAAACTGTGAGAAAACATTCAATATCGATTAAAATAACATAATAAAAACTAAGTTGTGCCCATGGAAATAGAAATATTCTAAATGAACAACGCAGTAGGCGAATAAATTGGTTTTATATTGGCTATTCGTAGGAAGAAAATGCACTACATGCCAAGTGATTCAGTCGTCGGAGTAAATTTTCTCATAGATTTCAACGTTAGCTTTGGGTGTAGTGTTGGCTCGTTCAGTAAGCAAAATATCAAGATCGAAACCTAGATAATAATAATTATTATCACCACCCGCCCAACCAATATTCGTTTAATTATAGCAAAATACATGTCCTATCGAAATAAGCATATTTATCTTGATGACATTGGTACGCCTGTCGGATCATATGCCAGCTAATTTACCATTTACTTGGTGTGTATAAGTTATCTCAGTATTCAGTCTAGAGAATTTTTATAATTACAATCATTCATAGCACTATTTAATTCGTGCTTTAGTGTCATTCTGCGTGGTTCAATAATTTGCGGTCACGGTTCATGATTCTGCATAATATGACACAAAGAAACGTCTTTTATAACTTTAAAATTATAATGTTCGTTAGCCACAAATTAAAAAAATTAGAAAATAAATTTTGACATAAGATTTTCATTCCTTATTATCTTAAAAATCAGCCAGTGATTACATTAAATCCGATGAAAACTGTTGCTCTTTTGCTTGTAAACCGCATTCATATAATTTTGTTTGTTCAGAATTGGAACCATTCTGGCTGACTGTTTAAGAGCCCAAGATTTAATTAAAATACTACGAAAATTAGATGAAAAATATGATGCAGAATCAATGCATTAAATTATCAATCGGATTATTTGAACCATCGTTATGTCTAATCAATTTTGTTTTGGATATAGAATGAATAAGTGGTCTATAGTTTTGGCACTTCGCACTCCAATTAGTCACATTTCAAGAGCTTATACAAATGTGCTGTAGAATTCTAATCGATAAATGAAGTTAAGCGCACATTGAATAACCTAGAAGTCAATAAATATGCGGCCAAATTAACTAGGTCTTCTCTATTGGACTATTTGAAAAAATTGAAAATAGCTGTATTGTGCGTTATTTCGCTTAATTATTAGAAGAGCGCCTTGTACAGTTATTAGTCGCTTAGGTTACACATTTAGCCTTGTGAGATAAATGACGAATAATAACATTCTCTCATAGCCATCTAGTGCGTCCAAAAGAGTGGACACCTTTATTCCCAAGAACCAAATCGAATAATGCCAACAATATTTTGGAGATTGAGCCGGACTCATCGATCCTTGTTATTGAAGAAAAGTTTTTGGAATTTCAATGACCACTGGCATCATTTAATTTATCCTGATAAATTCCATACTGAAGCTATCTGATGTGGCATGGTATGAAGCGATTCGATTTTCCGTAATCAGCAAAAACGCATAGTACGAAACTGAATAACGAGAAGCAATCCACAGTGCAAGAATTATGTATGGGATAGTAGAGTATTAGTACTCACTTCTATTTTATATATATATATATATATATATATATATATATATATATATATATATATAATGTAACTGGAAATTTGGTGTCACAACGATGTAGCATCCCCTCCTCAACGTGGTACGACGGTGTCAACCATGTCTCGATGGCCGATCGTACATGGGCTAACGGGGCTATGGCGGTGGTGTCACCAGGGCGTGGTGGATTTCCGACCGGCAATCGGATCTCTTATAAAATACCACATGAGCCCGACGACGGCACCATGACTCGGCGTGTGTTCCCCGCCACAAAAGGGTTCAACAGCCACAGGATTACATGGACTCCTGGACAGTACCCCGTACTTCCGAATGGCGAATGAGCTCTCAACAGCCACCGGCAACCATGCAACTTACTGCTGCCTTGCAGACTGCGCTTGGATGTGCAAAGGCTAGAGCTGCGTCCTCGATCAAAAAGCCGAGTGGTGAGGGGACACCACTTGTACCAAATTCCCAAGAATCTCCATGAAATGTCTTGGAGCCGGCTTATCCTCCAAAAGGAGTCAGCCGCAGTAAAGTTAAGTAAGTAAGCATTCTCGATCAATATTTATTTGTAAAGGTTAAAAAGAATAAATTTGTTATCAACATGAACCAAATTTTCAATTCCATATACGCATACTTATCGTAGTTGCCCTAAAAGCCAGGATACACGTAATTGAATGTCAATGAACTCCATCTGAATATCAGCAATTTTAAAAGCCTCCACAGAACCAGAAGAGTTGCGCATGGTGTGTAGTTTTTCTTTTATAACAGCCCAAGAAAAATTAACATCTCATGATCAAATAGGATATTGGCTTTAAGAGTCGTGGCGTAGTCCACAAAAGAGTCATTATTAGATAGGATTAGCAAGCATATAATGAACCAACTGCAATTAAGTATAAGGTATTTCGCTCCTAATAACGAATGAGTACCATGTTCATACTCTGAAATCATAGTGTTTGTACAATGTAAATTTTGAAACTATAATGATGGTATCGATTACTGTCACAATAGTCATAGTGTTGATATCATTTACAGATTCGGTGTATATATTAAATCGGGTGATTTAGCATAGAAAGTGCTCTTTCGAAGAATTTATATAATGTTAGCTTTACTACTATATGTTTACACATCCACATCGTAGTGTGTCCGTCCTATTTTCTACTTTCCTCATCCAAATGTATAGTGAATAAAGGGCGTAATACCTATTGATGTGTAGCCAGTAAGCACGGAACGAATGTGCACGAGATTATACTACCCTTTCATGCTCTTTTGGTTTATTCTTCTGGCCATTATTGAACTAATTTGTTACTAGGTTCGCAAGAGCCAATACGTAATTGCATATATATTAGTTCTCTGCCACAAATGGTATCTAATTGACCAAAAGCTCTGATCATGCTCTATTCGTCATATTATCTTAATCCTTTACAAACTATATTTACTATAGACAAGTTATGCCTTTATATAATATATATATATATATATAATATAAATTATATATAATATATATATATATATATATATATATATATATATATATATATATATATATATATATATATATATAGCTTTCGATTATGCGAATTCAAAGCAAACTCATTATTTCTAAAACACATCACAAATCTGTAAACGGTACCAAAATTATTGTTCTAATTTCATTAAAAATACCAACAATATTGTACAGAAGGGTATATGGTACTATCACTATGGTTGCTGAGTCGGTACGCGGTACCAACAGGATGGATTTTAATGCATGACGTTATTCATTGAAATATATAACGGTTGGATACAGTTTGTAACAGAGAAATATTATATATACACTTTTGTACTTGGATCAGCTGTACAGTATGAAGATATAAATTTTAAAAGCTATAATTAAGAGAATTCTTAGCGTAGCTCGTATGTGTGTCGTTATATTGAATTTTCTGTGTTAAAATTCGTGTGACCATTGAACAAAATCTCTGGAAATAGAAATCGAATTTTTATCACTACGAAAAGGTTTCTTTAAAAGAAATACCGAAATAGTTACTATTTGATTTATTGAAAATTTCTACACAAATGATGCGACATTGTGGTAAATTGGTTTGTTTTAAAGACGCCGAAACAGAAATCTCTAGGTTTGATCTCAGTTCGTGTAAATCTCTGGTCAGTAGGTGAAGAGTTCAAATTAAGGATCAACTAGTTGAGTTGTCTTTTTTAAGTTACGCAAACCCTTAATTTGTACTGACAAATATATGTCCTTTATAGAATAGAATAGACTGGAATAGAATATTTTTATTTGGATTCAAACCACACATGTTCCTTCAAATAGATAGTAATAAAAATGTAAAATGTACAATATATCAAAATCTGAAAATTCGGGTGCAATAATTATAATGATATAGGAATATAACGCATTTGTACAATTATCAGTTATATAAGTAGTTATAGATTCATCAACGTATAAGGAAAAAATAAGGTATAATTCGTATGTACCATTATGCTAAAAACGATAATCATGACTAGCAATTGGTTATATGTATTGTTGACTAATATGATGATATACTACATAAAAATTCAATTTTAATATTGCAGAACGTGGAAAAATAAAAAATCTAAAGATCGTATGTTGTTAATCACAATTATCCATGTCTTTTATTCAACCACGAGAAAGTTATATCATAATCAATATTTAAAAAAATCAGCAGGATTGTAGATTTCTTCTAGTTTAGCACATAAAAATTTAATGCGAATGGTGTTTGTATCAAGATTGTAACCTTGGTTTCATAATTAGCTGTGGTTTTAACCTAAACCTATTTATGTTTCTTATCGACTGAGTAAATGAAATTACTTTTCTAATTTAGAATTTGTTCATTTGATTTCCGTATCCGAGAAAATAGCAACTCTGACTTGAATTTGTTCAAAAGAGAAATCGCTACATTTGAGATATATTGTGTAATTGCATATGCGATCTGCATATTGTACCTGCATATTGCTGTCTTAAATTATAATGTTTATTGAATCACTAAGCTACATTAAAAATCTGCCACTATATCTATAGAATATAACATTTGACTCTACGACGGATAGGTTCAACATATTAAAATTTATGAAATGTCGTGAACACAAAGTTCAGAGAATGTCAATCAACGCAGGCAAAAGGGAAATAGAGAATTTATTGGAAGTAGACTAGCCTCTGCAAATTATGCCAAATGTTATTATTAATATAAATATAACTATTACACCATTTCTCTTTATAAAATCGACAAGCGGTAAAACGGCTAAAATAACACTCACTGTGTGTCCGGTGAACAAAGAAGCTTAATTTGATTCCCAATAACGTGTGTTTATTGGTTACGGTTCTGAGATATTCTAACTATCTCTATGTTTATGCTGTAATAATAAAACCACTCTTGAAGATGAATTTTGTGTATAATTTTAAAATATTTTCGATATATATATATATATATATATATATATATATATATATATATATATATCCTAACATACATTTTTTTTTCACTGACTAGCTCTATTAACATTACACCAGCCTTTTAAGACAGATTTGACTCAATAGTTGAAAGTTTTTTTTAAATGGATCTAAACGGTTTGCTAAAAAAATTGCATGCAATCCAGTAATTTGCTGTCAGAGGAAGTGAATTGTGTGAAATTATAAAAAATTATAGCAAACATCTAATACATCCCGAGATAATAGTGTCTACATCTTTTGAGTTGCTAAGCTATTTTATTCTGTTTATAAAATATAACAACAAAATTATTTTTAAAATTTATATTTAGTTAAAGACAAATGTCAATATATTGATCATATACCTGTCATCTGTGTAAAATATCAAAAGCATCAGTGATCAAAGGCAATTCATTCTGATGAACTATTTTGTCCTTTGCAGTGGAACCTCGAGATACGAGCAGCCTAACATACGTGTTCTTTGGGATACGAGCCGGAGCTCGGGCCGTATTTTCGTTGAAGATACGAGCCAATTGGAGATACGAGCCATGTTTGCGGAGCGTCCCGTATCCTGAACGAAAATAGGGCCCGAGCTCCGACTCGTATCTCAAATAACCCGTTTGTTAAGTTGCTCGTATCTAAAGGTTTCACTGTTTGAGAATTTAGCGAGGAGGTAGCACAAACGGGACACATTTGTTTTAATGTATGTGATTCTAACTACTGTACCATCCGTGCTGCCGCATATTACACGCATTTCAAAATCAAATAATTACTACTGTGTTTGATATGAATCTTTTTCGGGTTAAAGCAATTTTTAATCTCTTAATAACTGAAGTTCTGTCTAACAACCACGATATTTCATCATACAACTGAAGTCGTGTCATTTGCATGAGAAACTTTTATTTCAAAACGTAGTGGATAGGGTCTTCGACTTCACATCAAACATGCCACGCTTCGTGTCCGGTCATTCGCAATTAATGCAAATTAACTGAAGAGTTTCGAATAAGGAAGAGACAGGTTTACTGGATGAATTTCCTGTTCTACCTAATCTATTGTTTAATTTATGACACAAAGTATATATGGATAAATATTGGCGTTAATTTGCAAACCATTATAAATTACTCAAGTTTTATGGTGTCTGTTACATAATGGTAGATCAGGGATCTCCAGTTATTATTTCGGGCTTGGAGTGATTCTAATTATATTCCATCTGATGGAAAGATTAACCCAAGCCATATGTTGGTATATGTCTTGAAATTGTGTGTAGTGTGTAGTAGGTTAGGCGTAGTCTTATATTCCCTGACAAATATGCTCCAGTTCATGCCCGGCCCGCGGTCTATTCTGGAGAGTTTTAAAAGTTATCCGATGTCTTCCTTACTGGGTCTGCTTAATGATTTGCATCATCGGCCAGATGACATTTATTTGGGTTCCATGCACTCTGTCGTACAACGCTTGAAATTTTCAGTTCACTTTAAATTCTATCAAGTAATTAACAATTATATATTAGGTGTTGCACACATAGTAACCAGAAGGATAAATCAAAGGCGGCATGAACGTAAAGTATAATCTCATGCATATTCGTTTCGTGCTTATTGGAGTCTCGTCAGTAGGTGCCGTATTACGCTTTTTACCCACCGTATATTTGGGTGAGTAATGTGGGAAAATAGCATCAAGGCCAAAGTGTATGTATTTACTGGAGTAACAAGTGTTCAGGAATAGTTGTAAATCTCAAATTTGGTGAACTATAGCATGCATTGGAATGCATCGGTTTTGGTACCATGTACCGATTCGGAAACCATTGTGTTAGTACCGTGAACCTTTTCTGTATTATAATGTTGGTATCGGGTACTGACTCAACAGCCATAGTGTTGATATCCGATACAGACACGATATATATAATATATAGGGTGAGTTAGCGTAGAAGTCGCATTGACGAGACTTTATATGATGTAAGTTTCACTGCAGGTTTACATATTAGTCTCGGAAATTTTACCGTCCTTTTTTCACACTTTTCTCAATCAAATATATAGTGGGTAAAGAGCGTAATACGGGTCCTACTGTTGAGTCGCCATTAAGCATGAGGCGCATGTGCACGAGATTATAATTTTCGTTCATGCTGTATTTGGTTCTTCCTTCTGTTTTTAATTGAACTTATTTGTTGCGAAAACAAAGCGACTGTGCTCCTATTCAAACCTATTCACGGCATATTCTGAGAATTACTTGACGAATGCACAATAATGATTAAACTTGACGAACTGCCTTTGCTTCGTTATATAATGCTTAGTTTATGTGGATAGCAAATATATAAAGATATCCATAATGCAATAGAATATTTCAAATAATTATTTCTAATATTTCCTGTGGTCTTCATTTGATTATTCGCAAAATAAAATTAAATTGGTCTCTTGTAACAGTTTACAGACTACAATTACAATGAGCATTTATTAATGTGAATGTTTTTGGAGGTAGAATCTTTGGACCATTTCAAAGAATTTTATTAACATAATAATATGATTATTATTTGGAATATAACTTTTAGTGAAGAGAACAGCATTAGCTATACTTGTTACAGTTGATTGACATAAAAGTTTCTTTAATGTATCCAACATATGTCAAAAATAAAATAATAGATATGAATTGCTGGCAGTGCGTATTTCCCAGCCATCTAACATTGCGGTATCCCGCTAATTACAATTCATATTTGTACATCTTTATTTTTCTTGCTGTATCTATCAGTATTATGTAATTTAAATGTAAAACGTTATGGAAATTCACTCAGAAGTAGTTTTAGTTATCAATTTTGGTAAAATACTTCACCTAGTGTTATCCATTTGGACAATATCATGTACCAACGCGACAACCATAGTTTTGGTGCTGTATATACGGTCGGTACAAATTATAAATAGTGAGTTGAAGTCGCATTGTCGAAGACGTTATGTGAAGTTATGTCCACTACTGCAGGAGATTGTACTGTTCAATTGGCCCACCGCGATCAAACAAGTATATAGTGATACAATTTAACAATAATTGATTGTGTGGGTGGTGGTAACAATTCTTTAAATAAAGTTTGTGAGATTGAAGTAAACACCAATCCCATTGTATTTAACCAGTCGTTGGACAATATAGCAAAAATACCACCAGTTGCACGCACTGACGTGTTTCGACCTTCATTGATCATCTTCGGAGTACGACGGCAAACTGACTATCGAGGATCAAACCGCATTGAATATATATGGAAATCAAAGTTAGATATGCGGCTCTCACCTCTAGCAGTCTCGCATACATTGTACTTGACTGAAAATGTCGGCTGCACAATTTCTATGCACTCACGAACATTAACTGTTTGGATCCTTTACCAGATATATATATATATATATATATATATATATATATATATATATATACATATATATATATATATATAGGAAATACAATTTAACAATAATTGATTGCGTGGAGGCAGGTTACAATTCTTTAAACCATGTTTGCGAGCTTAAAGTAAATACCAATCCCAATGTATTTAACTAGTCATAGGACAACATAGCAAAACTACCGGTAGTCGCACGCACGGACGCGATTCGACATTCCATTATCAATATATATATATATATATATTATATATATATATATGTATATATTATTACTATTTTTCGTTATTCCTGCTCCTGCTGATAAGTTGCTATTAAGCACAAAATGAATGTACAAATGAGATTATGCCTTTTTTTCACACTAAATTTGACTTACATTTCTGTGCTGATTTGATACAAAATTGCATGTAGATTAATTATCCACATGAAACAATGAATAACTATCAGGCTTTACGTTATTTTTTGTATAGCTACATTGCAGAAAACGTATTGCCACACAATCCGAGGTAATTTTGTAAATGTTTGTGTACATTCAGTTTGTTATGAAATATACTGTGGTGTGTTAATAACATGAGGAACTACAGGTTACGTAAGCGGTAATAACATGGATTTCATTAAAATTGGCTAATGTTAAGTATAGGAAATCTACCAAAGATTTAAAGAAACTATTTATTATACCTCTATAAGATATAATTTAAAACGCAAGCTTAACAGTCAATTTTATACAATGTTAAGCAAATATTTATCAATTTTATTACTGCTAGATCATACGTATGGTTTTTCAACTGATTTAGTTATTTTTTAAATTTAGTTTAAACAGTTGGCAAAACGTGAAACTTACAGAATTACATAAAAATGTCGCTAAGCTTATTGACCTCGCACTCCTAAGATTTAATAAATCTGAGCTGAATGCCATGTCCTCGCCAATTTGTAAAATTTTTACAGTTAATGCAGTCGTTGTTTTCTTGATTCTTTCTATTTGATAAATTTTTGCATAATTAAATGAAAAATTCAAAATGATCAACTTATTTTCTCCTTATATAAATATATTTCTAAATAAAATTTATCGTTAATGTCAAACTAAACCACCTTTAAAACAATTAATTTATGCATACGATAAGACAAATATTAATGGTATTATATATACATATAAATACACATAAAAATACATGAACAACAGTCTTGAAATATATATAAGAATACACGAGCTTCAATTGCTATCGTATAATTAATTAAGTCTTAAATAACAATTAAATATTTAATTTTTACTCCATTGTATTGTATATCAGATTTTGTATATACTGAGGCATGAAATGTTAAGTGATTTCAGAAAATTGGTATGTGATTTGCGTTGCATATCTATTCCATCAAATTTACTATACTTTGAGACAAAAATGTAAATTATTTCAAAAAATAATGTTTTTGTAGATTATTAGATATGATAATGAATTTTTACCATTTTCAAAGCCACGAAAAATTTATGCTGCAAAATAAATGTGACAAATATATAGAGTCCAATCCTGTCTTGAACGACTATTACATTGCATCATTTTTTTATGCAGATAATGGTAAGGAATAATATTAAAACAACAACGTTCTGGATGAATTTAAATGTTAATTTTTTATGAACAGAATAAAACAGTATTTATTTATTTACAAGAAAACCAAACATTTTCTAATAAGAATTTTACAATATTTGAATGTGCTCAATAGAAACCTATCACACATATAAACATGAAGAGAAAAGCAAATCGCATGCTTATTTATCATATAAACAAGTAGCAATAGTTTTGCAATTCACTTTAGATTTGCTACATACACTAAAACTTATCATGCTACATTTATTATAATAAAAGAGAAATGTCGATTTTAATCTAATAACTTTTTTATAATGTTTGTGGCCAAAAGACTAATGTCGAAAATCTGCAAAAGACAGGATATAATTTTTATTAGTCAGGCACTCTAGCGTCTATAATTGTTTAGTGCAAGATGAAGTCACGAAGAACCGATCACTTATATTCATGAATTATGGCATAACTAAGATTTACATATAATCATGGGCACAAAATGGTCTGATAAATTTAGGCATCGTCCTTAATAGGATGGTTGAAATACTGGATGATATTAAGCCATCTGTCAAAATTTCATCACAAAATGACCAAAATACATTCAAGAAGATTGCAAATTTATATTCCTAAATGCTCCTTCTACTCTTTATGTATGGTTTTTTTTCAATTAGGCTAACATATCATGTTATGGGACGAAGAAATATATTTGGTTAAACAGACGTTCGTACTTGGAAATGTGGATCAATCGTATCTTTGTGAAACTGAAGGCGCAAAGCGACAATTCGCGTAAGCAAATCGCGGCATTGAAAAATTACAAAACTGATTGTTTTTTTTTCTTAAATATTTTGTTAGCATAAAACAGAGAGAACAAATCTAATGAACTTTGGAATTTTATGCCACTACCTACTGATACGTGTGTTTTATATCTTTATCTGTATTCCGGCTTAATGTACTCCCTTTTACATCATCCCCTCTTCGAGAATTTTGTTATATAGCGATAATTCTGGAGTCTCCACATGCTTTTTTTAATTTCGTTTATAGGATTCTTGAGCGACCCTCTTTTGTCGATTGCTGTAATATTTCCAGTTATTATAGATTGATGTAATCTAAATTTTAGGTACACATCTTTATTGTACATTGATTTGTAAAATAATCGCTATAAGCATTATGTACATCTGGTAGATATTTAATCCGGCAAAATGGTACGGCTGAGTGTTTTATTTCACTCGCCAAAAGTGTATTCACACATATAATGTATCGACAAGGGAACTCACCTTAATTAATATTTACTGTGCCTGTAAAACTTAACAACACAATGGTTTTCAAAACTCTTATCCTTATGTACCCAATTTTTTTGCGGAATACCGATCCCCTTTTGAATAGCAACAAAGTGGATGTTATCAACATTGAGAAAATCAGTCATTTCAAACAATTTATACCTCCGCAACTAGATACGCTTTTGCCTCGATTGTCATCACTTATTTAATGTCGTGGCAATAAAAAATCTTTAAATTGAACATACTATATTTTTAGTTTTTCGTTACAATTCATATATATTCATTTCTGTTCAAATTACAAGCCTGCTTGTGTTGTTATGACAACGGTTTCTGAAATGGGCCTAATTTAACAAATTTAGAAATACATTTCATAGTGTCGGGAACAGGCTTGGTATTGTGAAATTTAATATGTGTATGTCAGAACGGGCTGGTTAATTGGAAAATTGTTGTACTAGGTTTCTGCACCACATAGGAATTTTAAACCCCTTTGCGTTGATATCAGTTATAAGCTGGGAATATTTGATATATAGTGAATTGGATTTTACGTCGCGCTGCGGACTTTAAATTAAGTTAACAGCATTGTTGATTGAAAACATGTTCATATGAGAGATTGTTACGTACTGCCCTTCCACACTTTAGTTCAAAGTGAGTATACAGGATTACTTTACGCTCATGCTGATGTATGCATAATATATTGGTTCAATTTGAACTAATTTTAAAATCTAGGAAAACAAAAACTATTATAAAAATATTTGTCATATTTGATAATTTTCTATATATTTTACTAAATATTTTCGCATCATGAGAAAAAATAAAAACAAAAGCAAAATTTTAATTTGATATTTGTGGACTTTATATAACAATAACACAATTTTATTTAACCAAACGCACAATATTGCCAAAGCAACTTTCGTCGCACGTATCAGTGCGTTTTAGTTTACTATTAACATCATTAAATACATAAGAAATAATGAATAACTCTAATTAAATTGTAATACACATAGAGGATTTGGTATATCAGTGATGTTATTCTCTTTCTTAGTAATCCAGCATACATGATATATCATTGTGAACGTCGGCCGAGATATCTATATTTATACACATGAAGCTATACCACTAATCTTTATTTGAAATGCACTAATTGTTTCCATTATTTTATCACAAGCATTGGTTCTATATCGTGTTATGTCATAATGATGAAGATTTGTCATTTAGGCCTCAAACCGTTTATTCTTAGCTAATAATCCAAATATATATATATATATATATATATATATATATATATATATATATATATATATATATATATATATATATGTGTATATATGTATATATAGGTAATTTAAGTCAATATAACACAATAAAGACAGTAAAAAGTTAAAAGCGGAATTTCACATGGTTATAGTTAGAGTACGATAATATTTAAATTCATATTTGCGTAATTGCAGAACTCGGTTCTCAAATGCTAAATCTGCGAATTTGCACATGCCTTAAAAATTATCTTCTAAGATGTACCAAAAACCATTGCTTTCTCTAAAACTAGTTTAACATTAAATATTAAAGGAATGAATAATTACGTTATAGCGCAGGGTTTGACGTGAAGTGTGATAAGAGCCATCTGTTAGAAATTGTTAATGAGACAGAATTTAATCATATTTATCTTCATTGTGCAGGTTTAATGATATTTTATAAATTATGCATCAAAATAATTTAAGCATATATAAATATCTGTTCATTGTGCAGCTTCTGGTGAAAGACATATAAATAGAATTGTGGTCTGCGGTAGAGACCGTTAGGCGTTAGTAAAGGGAAACTTAATGTCGTATGTTATTCAAATACTAATATATATCATTTGGATTAGACCTATCAAGGTATTCGCAATCATCACTTGGAACTCAATATTAAATTGTCACCCAAATATGCTGAAGGCGGAATAAAGAAAAGTTGTAAAATATAAAAGTCAAGTAGAGTACAAAATGTATACCTGTAAAGTAAAATTTGTAGCTTTGCATTCATAACGTTTCAGATGGCCGTGTTAGTGAATTAAAATCTTCAATGTGAAACAAAAAAGTAATTGAGGTGTATGTGCCATATAAATAACAAGCTTCTGCAATTACACAATATAAAATAGAAAAAAATACGCTAAAATTGTTTTTCTTTTTTTGAAATATGTAAAATTTGCAAACAAGCAAAATCAATAAAATTATCGATTGCACGAGTGATGGCAGCAATTATGGAAATCAAGTTTGCGAGCTTGGAATAAACACCAAACCCATTGTATTTTACCAGTCGTCGAACAACATAGAAAACTACCGGCAGTCACGCATACTAATGCGTTTCCACCATCATTAATCATTATCAGATTACGAAGCCATACTGACTAGCCAGGGTCAAATCACAATTCATATATTTATATATTAAAATGGTTGTACTTGACTGAAAATATCAACACCACATTTTCTATGCAGTCATGAACATAAACGTTTTGCAGCTATCGCCATATATAAATTAGTAATACAATCAATGCATCATTGATTGTGTGGATGATGTTAACGATTTGTTAAACCAAATTTGCTAGTTTAAAGTAATGACCAATCCCATTGTATTTAACATGATGTCGCAAAACATAGCAATGTATATCAATAGTATATCAATTAGTTTCGAGTATATATTCTAAACCAAACGAACAATATGAGATAGGTTTTCACCTAAAGTATATGTTTGCTTTAACATGCGGTCGATTTATTTATTGACATTACTTTTCTTCGGTCAAGCCTTCTACTTTGCATCTTAGGAGATTATGTTAAAAATGAATTAGACTATCTTATTGCAAAAACACGCTGTTAAAAGTAAATCAACAAAATATTACGTGTTCACATTTAAAAATGCTTTATTTGAATTAGGAGCCATCCTCTACTTAAATTTGTATTATTTTTATCCCGCCTCAATATTGGAATGTCAGAGAAATTCTTAACACTCAGAGACTACATAGCCAAAGTTAAATAATTTTCGTCTAACATCATTCTTTGAAACTTTACATTAGATGCCTTATATAGACGAATCAATTTTCCCATTATAATATTGACTTTGTTATTGAGGAGAATGCCCAAGTTATTCAAACATAATGTACTATTTATTGATACAGAGCATACGCTTGGTTCAAAAATTGGTGAAAATAGGTAGCTGAAGTTATTAAAGTTATATTCAGTTTTATTCATGGTAGCCGGAAAAGAGATGCCTTAAACTGCCAATGCTGTTCTTTCCAAAGATAATTGCTTTCAATCAATCAAAAAGCCTAGGTTTTAAACGTTCAAATAAAGCATGTGTATGGCTTTAAACGGCCCAATATCTCAGGCATATTCACTTCCGAAAAGATACCTGTTAAAGAAAAATCTATTTTCGCATGTCCGCAATTTAAAAATATCGAACATGTTTTCCAAGCTCTAATTTAATTTTAATTAAATAATATAAAAAAATAATTTTTTTTAAACACTTGCAATTTTTCATCAACAATTTTTTTTAATTTTGCCATAATTTATTCTGGTCAACATCAGAGCAGATGCTAAATATAAGTAAATTCGTCCTATCATAGATTAAGTTATTTAACATCGCGCACATTTCCCGAGTTAAACCAACGCTATGTGATCCTTAGTTACATAACTTTAGCAATTTTTTTACTATTTCTTTGTCGTATGTAAGTTAATTGCTATTTCCTCCTACACTAATAAAAGCAACGTCAGAGGGGCCGGGTATAAAGAAAAAACCGTAGTTTCGTGTACGTATTGGTGTCACATCATGCAGGACCTTCAAGTTACACCAAAGACATTTTATTAGTATTAAAACCAAATTTTTTTCTTCTAAATGTAAGTGGTTTCCAGCTAAAATTCTTTCCGTTTTCTTCCAACTAATTCTGGGCAAATTCTGAATAGTTGCCTAAAAGGAATAAACCAATCATTATTTGATCAGGTTGCTTTAATTTGGTGCAGGTTGTTCATGTTAGAAAATTGCTATTTTATACAATTATATGAAGTGTGCGTTTGCGTTGAAATTACGAGATTTAGGTGGTAGATTTGCTTGGCTTTCAACAGCCCCATTATCGGCGACTCCGAAAGAGATGCCTAGAAATAATAGGAGAGTAAAGTTGTGGATGATTTTCTTTAACAAATACCGCAATTTCCAAGTTATACAATCAATATTATAAATGTCATTGCATTTTATTTGTTTTTTTAATTCATCTTTATCCCACATTCACCTTGGAGAAACTGGAATGCGTAATGATGAAAAGTTTATCATTGACTGAACGGATTAATTTAACTTCGAACATGTTCTATAAGTAAGACTAACGATTTGGTATATTCTGTCACAGAAATATATCGTTCGTTTTTAAAGGAGTGTGACTATTTAGAAAAAATATAATTTAAATTTCATCTCGCTTTATTCTTCGAATTTTCAGATGAGATGCCCATTGAGAAAGAGGCATCTTCTCACGAAACGTTTCCTCTAAGATCGCCACTGAGCTAGACTCGATGCAGTATCACAAATGTTTTCTAATCAATAATTAAGATCCATTAAGTTAGATAGATGTGCCTAATATTACTCAATTTGGTTGCAGTTGAGTTTAACTCTTTATGCCATAACAAAATATATCTACATTATTTCGTATACCAAGCTGCCGCTTGTTGAGGGAATATTGCTCTACTGGAAAGTCGAACAATTTCACCCAACCAACTCAGCTAATGGAGATTTATTATTTTTTAACGAAGAGCACTTGTTGGCCGATTCAATAATACGTCTACGCATGTCAGCGTGGATTGTTTCTTGTTGGTTACTTACATTTGATGTGTTTCTTAATCAACGGCGGTAAAATGCCTTTTAGCGTCCAAAAGCATCAGCACCTACTGGCCAATAGAGAAAAATAATATCGTAAAAGCAGTTTCATTGTGAACAATACCTTTAAGGCAAAGACAAATACCCAGAGTCTCCAAAAAATATCCAAGATTGGAGAAGGCTATTCTATCTTTCATGACTTACATACACACCAGGCCAGACATATATATTCAGTTATTGATAGAGTTCCCGATGTACTTATATTTATCAATTATGTCGCGATCTTCATTATGCATTCGAAGTGTTTGGGTGAGTCGTTAGGGATCCAGTAATGGCATCTTACATTTTTAGGTTGCGAATTTTAAAACAAAAGATGATCTAATTGAAGCTTATCTAGTCAAGGTGGTCTTAGCAGAAAATGGATTGTATAAAAATAATATTATATTGTTTACATAGTCATGATCGACTAAAATATCGTCCGTGAGATTTTTGGAAACTGCATTCTAAATGGTTGGAATATTTGTGTTCATATCATCATCAATTACAAAATTAAACAAAAAATGTGTATGTAAATAACCTTGATAAACAGAACATTTGTACGTAATGTTTTGTGTTTATTTGTTGTAAACTTTAACGCGACCAGAAGGGTATATGTATTGAGCGCAGACAGTATTTACAAATTTGTACCTCATAACTCTTTACGACATTATATTGAATAGTACATGGCGATCGACCGTAGCTAAGCTTATACCACGATAGTTATCATATGAATTACGATTGCCTTTATTGAAGATAAGAATATTGATCGATTCACTTAAAGAAATCAGTATGGTCTACTTATTCTATACAGTACAACAAAGAGTAGTTAACGCTGTAAAAAAATCATCGCCACCATTTCTTATAAGCTCTGAATTAAATAATTCGTGTCTGCAGTTATGGTTGCATTTGGTATCTCAATCTCTGATTAGTTTTCCAATTTGAATCTCCACATTGTTGTCAAAGACATGCACTTGGGTTTCGGGTCTAAAACAGATGCCCAAAAGAATTGATTATTGAATTGATCAGCCTACTTCTCAATTTATTCGCTGGTAATTTTTCTTTCTTGCTATCATTTAAAGTTTCCATAACTTTTAATACTTTCAACTTGTTGAAAGTATGATTTGGGTCAAATATTGGCTATTACCTGATGGAAATGCTTCTTACACACTTTTCGGCATTTCTGGTCCAAATGAATTCAATGCCGATTTGTAGATTATACATAATTTGACGTATTACATCTCTGCGAGTATTTTCATAAGCAAAGCTAGCAGGAATTTGCTGCTTAATTTCGGGAATCTCCATATTTTTTACAAAGACAAATTGCTAATATATACGGAAGTATTCAGTAGAACATACAGTAATACATGCATTGCTCATAGTTGATCATTTGAAACTAATGATATTTGATATATAGAAGACAAAATGTTGCGTCTTCTTTAAAATGAATATAACGTGCAAATTAAAGTGGCAATATTACTTCCAGTGTCGAATTTGGCTACATCAGGTCAAATTATCCACTGTTAGATGGTTTGTTTTAACATCGGAAACCGTTTAAAATGTACAAAACATATATTAATTATCTTAGAATAAAGATTGCGTTTGGTTTGAAAATGATATTTATTGCATAAAGTTACTTAACATTTGCCCCTCCACATTCTTGGCACAGTAAAAGTGAATTGCAAATTTATATAAATTTATTATATTGTAAAAAGTTTTGTTTCACATTGCGCACGTTTTCCCAGATATTTTTGAACTTATTTATATTCTGTTAAGTACACGTTTTCTATTAAATAAAAGCGATTTCCGTGTTCAAGTTAATTTAAAAACAAAATATTCTAAATGATGTGCTTCATCAGAGAAGATTCCTATTTGGGATAAAAACATGAACTCGTGGACAGTGTGTTGTAACATTAAACGAGTTGTCCATTTTATACGGTCAATGTATTTTGTGTTCTTAAACACTTTGTTTCTCGTTTGAAGTACTGACGAATCTTTGGCTAATGCAACTAAATTTTAGTTATGCAACAATTTGGACAACTATGTAGTCAAGGTCTAATAGACAGAAATCCATCCAATCACGTAAGGATTGATATAAATCAAACTCGCTGTCCAAGTTATACTAACGATTCGTTTTACTGAATCACATACATTTGAAATTTGCTTTTAAAATGGAGAGATTTCAGAAGCATAGGCACATTATTTTTTATCCTCTCTTGTTCTAGTCAATATATGAAGAGCACCCTAATATGCAACAAATATTCTCTCATAGAAAAACTAATTTAAAGCAAGCATTTTGTCTAGATTATACTAACAATATGCTACATATAGTCACATAAATTTCGTGCTTAGTTTAAAATATAGAGATTTCCTCCCTAAAGTTCCTGCAATTAAAGTTTGTTTCATTTTCAAAATCACCAAAGTTTATGCATTACAATTATTATTAGATCCATTCGTAATTTTTTTTAAATTCTGCACTTCATAAATATTTTAATAACGATAAACTATTTTTATTCGCATACGCTTTGTATATTATTGTAATGTGTGTGACTTCATTGTTAAAAATTGTTTAACTTTCTGAGCGTCTACTGATGCTATTAAAGCCAAATCCATCGTCTCACAAACGCATTCTTCTAACATTTAGCCTTTCTTGCAAGAAATACTAACGATATGTTATATGAGTTCTCATAATGCCTGCATTTTACTGGAAAGGTGGGCATTTTTATGATAGTTTTATTCCAAATTCCTCATTAGAAAGTATACGCAGTGAAAGTATACACATCTTCTCAAAATCGATTTTGCTTTATTATCAAGCAATTTGTCTAAATTTTGCAATAGATATCTAAAATCTTTTTGAATAAAGCCTGCATTTAGTTTGAAATTTTGATGATTACAGAACTAAATTTCCTTCACGTGCAACCCATGTTAATTTATAATTAATATGTCAGCCTCGCACATATTGGTATGTAAATAACTAGCCCATTCTACGTATTTGGAAAATTTTATTTATTAAATTCAGTTTATTCTTATTTTGAAAGAAGTTAAATTACATCATTGCAGTCACAATCTGTAAAAGACAATTCTGGAAAATCGAAGAATTCACAAATTTATTGTCCTTGAAATGTATAGGTTGCGTTTAAATAAGGTTTGTTTCTCTATTGTTTGGTCAATATTCATTATTCAAAAATAAATACGCAGATAATTTCGATTTTATTATTTCAATGATGTACGTTAACACTTCGACTTGTATCAACATAAACCACAAATGTTTGTTAAATTAATATTTTTTATATATACATGGTTACTGAAGTATAAACTTTAGTATTATATTTTAGATAATGTGTATACAGCAATAAGTAATTTAAAGCAGAACAAGAAGGTAATTTCTAATTAGGCGTATTAATACAGTAATTTGAATATTGAATTTTGGAACAAGATTGTATCCCTAAGTTAATAAATGCTTTTACTTTTAGATTTTGCGATATATATTTTTTATGTGAAATATATAGATATATCATAGTGAATTCAAGACTGGTATCTAAATTATAACTCAAAAAATGAGAACTATGGTATTTCATTAAAACAAGTATGCGACCTTGAAGTGAACACCAATCCCATTGTATTTAACCAGTCGTCGAACAACATAACAAAACTACCGCCATCCGCAACGCATTGACGCGTTTCGAACTTCCATGATCATCATCAGAGTATAACGGCAAACTGAATATCGAGGATCAAACCGCATTGAATATATATGGAAATCCAATTTAGATATGCAGCTCTCACCTCTAGCAGACTTGCATACATTGAACTTGACTAGAAATGTCAGCTGCACAATTTCTATGCAGTCACTAACATTAACTGTTTGCAGCTTTCGCCACTTATTCATATATATGCAATACAATTTATCAGTAATTGATTGCGCATGTGTTGGTAACGATTCTTTAAATGAAGTTTGCGAGCTTGAAGTAAACACCAATCCCATTGTATTTAACCAGTCGTCGAACAATATAACAAAACTACCGCCAGCCGCAACGCACTGACGCGTTTCGACCTTCCTTGATCATCATCAGAGTACGACGGTAAACTGACTATCGAGGATCACACCGCATTGAATATATATGCAATTCAAATTTAGATATGCAGCTCTCACCTCTAGCAGTCTTGCATACATTGAACTTGACTGGAAATGTCGGCTGCACTATTTCTATGCAGTCACGAACATTAACTGTTTGTAGCTTTCGCCAAATAAACATATATAGGCAATTCAGTTTAACAATAATTGATTGCGCGGGTGGTGGTAACAATTCCTTAAATCAAGTTTGCGAGCTTGAAGTAAACACCAATCCCATTGTATTTGACCAGTAGGTAGGCGCTGGCATTCCACCCTATAACCAAGGTGTATATGATTGAGGAATATGCAAAAATTAGACATTACAGTTGCAGATTTCGCCACATATACATATATAGGCAATACAGTTTAACAATAATTGATTGCGCGGGTGGTGGTAACAATGGTTTATGGCAACAATATGGTTATTAACATAAAAATTTCTGTTGTCCACATTATTCGTGGTTGGTATTGGAGAAAATATATTTTTCAAAACCACTGATTATTCAATTAATTTCTCGATGAAAATTTAATTTAACGCCATCATTGTAACTGGCGTTAAAAACTGTAGTCTGTCGGTTAATTTGCTCTCCAAATATTTTCTCCCCAAAGCAGCAGCTAATGATCTTTTCATAGAATTTTTTCTGTTATCTTTACGTACTTGAATGGAAATTTAGGTTTTATAGTCTACGCAAACGAGAATCACAACATGATCGATTCCGCAAACCACATTTACGAAAACTTTTTATCATTTGTTCTATCACATACTGCAGCAAATCATCAAATATTTGCACTAGTTTAATATAAATTCAATGATCTTAAACTGAATAATTAAGGCCTCATTAATTAATCAAGATGAAGACGCAAACTTATTTTGAATAAAATGGTCTACACATCGTTAATACGTTAAGCCTGTCAGGTAAATGAAACTTAAGTGTACCAAAGCGTCATTTAAATAACCTTGAAACTTGACATAACTAACCCTTATTAGAGTCTATGAGAAACGCTTAAAATATTAAGGAATGCTAGACCCTAAATCTGCAATCCACTAGATAATAGAAGTGTATAAAAAATTGTTATCGTAAAACAGTTTGTTCTTTAATAGCACAACAGAATCATAAATAGTATATCCAGAATATTATAAATTTGAAAAGTTTCACAATACTCGGAAATACTCGCTAATAAAATTTTACTTAGAACTTGAACGGTAATTATCTGAACGCACAACATATTGCACGTACCATAATTCGTATTACAATATTTCGTTCTGTGTTGACTAAAGGCATTTGTTCGTGGCCCAAAGTCGGGTGACGATTTTGGTATCCTATCGGTCCTGGAGATATGAGCACAATTAAGATTAAAGATAATGCTATCAAAACGTTTACAACATCGTTAACAGTTAAAGATTTTGCCCACTTACAAAAATGCTTAGATATTAATTGGTGTATGTATCGGGTAAAGCGCAAAAATACACCAGAAGTACAACATCTTTATCAGATTGAAGCACATAAGATGCAACACGCGGTTGCATTGGGAAGTTGACGAAATATTTCATCATTAGTTTCACATTACTGCCTATTGATATTACACATAGACAAATACGATGGGACTTAGTAGTTATTTTGCAGTGATAGTTTGACGTTTTGCTGTTTCCATATTGATTTATGCTGGAAAATACAAAGCAGTTGAAAAAAATTATGCTTTTTACTGAAGAGACAACGTTTTCTTTCAACATGTCAACACACTCACAATGTCGAAAATGACGCGTCAATATATGTGTTAGTTTTGTTGAATATGCCTAAAGAAAAATCCAAAAATTGATTTTCTTCGGTAATCTCAACGTTACTCTCGACCATATAAAGAGAATGCCAAATTGACTGCGGAATTCCTATTATGTTTGTATGTATGTATTGAATAGAATACACCTATTATGGAATAGTAATGCAAAGAGATAAATCTGAAATTTGTATGAATAGAAACATGTTGCGCGACAGAAAATAGACTGGTCTTCTGGACTTTGTTATATCTTACAAGTTGTTTGCATCAAAACACTTCAATTTTACACCGGATATTTCGATCTCGGTTTAGAAATCCTTTTTCAACGCAATCACATGCCACCATCGATTAAACAATCATTAAGTCAAGTCAAAATTATCTGAAATAACTCATTTCGTGTAGAAGAGAAATTTTCAATCTTTTGTCAGCTTATATTTTCAGAATTTGATAGTAATTTTAGTATGAATGCAAAAACGCCCTTTCTGAAATACATACTGGTAGATCCAGCCAATACTTAACATCAAGAGAAGAGGTCAATTACTATTGCAATCCCGCTACGGACAAACTGTGTTTTGTGAAGCCTATAACGTAGTTGTTCTGTATAGTAAACCCGTATTGAGTATGAATAAAAAATATGTCACGTATAGTAGACAGGTTTCATCTAATAATTAAGATTTCGTTATTAACGAAATAACGCCAGAATCTCCTGTACACCAGACAAACAAGAAGAATGAAAGCAGTGAATGGAATTCAAAATTGTAAATAAAATGGCAGCATGTTGTTAGACTACCGTCGCCTATTTTTAAGAAAAAACAAAATTCAAGATATCCTGGCGAGCATGGGCCCGAAATAATACTTGAGTAACAGTTTTTCTTGTCGAATATAATAATAACCATTGTTGTGTGAACGTATTTTTAGTCTCTGCAAATTAAATAATGTTACCGAAATATATTACTTTCCCCTCATCATAATTTTGCGATGTTCATTTACCTATTTTATACCTGAATAATTTCCCAACATTTAAAGAATAAATGATATAATCACAATTTTTTTGGAAATATCAAATAACAAATCCGAACAGGATAAACATCGTCATAACGCATTTATTATTATTTTTGAGGTTTATATCCAGGATTGTCAAATTTCACCGTCAAAATTTACATAAAGGTTCATATATTAAAATTAAGACACATACATTATTATATACATGCATGCATAAAATAAATTACAACAAATAAAAATATACACAAAGGAAAAGAATATAATTAATTGCGTTTTAATTGTGTTTTTGTTGGTTTCCAAAGTTTGGAGATGCTCCGTAAAGTTCAATTTAGAACCAAACTAAGAATATGTTTTAAATTTTTCTGAATTTTAATGGTTTGGCAGATAAATTATTCCGAATGAAAATATGACAAAAGTAGATTATCCAGTAAACAATTGATATATTGATTTAAATAGCTGACTTTCAAAACTGTTAATCTCCATTATGGTCGAATAATTTTAAACCCACATTTAAAAATCGTATCAAACTTGATTTGAGCTTCCGTTGTGGATCACAGGCAATCGCAAAGTACATAATCATTTTAAGCACAGAAAACTTCTTTTCTTTTTCGCATTGGTTATTGACGAAATACACTTTTTTGTACATTCAACATACTGCCGCAACGGAAATTCTAATTTCCCACCAACTAATCAGGTCTATAACTAATTTTGGCATATTTACTGTGATCGTCTACAGAGAAATGACCTGATATCTTATAGTTCACGCGAAATTGCCAATTTCTAATAAACCATTTTTTCAAATCAATGAAATGTATTTCATCCGTAACTCTACAAATTCGAAAGTTTTAAATCCATGCGATTGAAGATAATTGCGTACTCTCACATTTAAGTTTTTGCTGGCATAAACTTAGTATTTTTTTAAAATATATAAATATATGTGAACGTGCATTAAAACTGTAATTAGTAGATTAAACGGAATATGTGCGACAAACAGCACAGAATGAGCGACAGAAACGCATCTATATGAAAAGATGCATGCATTAAAAATTAAGCCAAAGATTAAGCCCAAAGTTTTGTGTGATAAAATTTGTATGGCTAAAGTAAATTTGAAATCTGCACTCATGTCATTGGAAAAATCATTTGTTTTATAAACGGCTGCTTAGTTTTTTATGCACAAAAAGTATAAAAATATGCTTACTAAACCTAATCGATTGATTCAAATATTGAAAAGCATGTAATTTACTAATTACAATGAGCTCGATTATAAAATAAATTGACCAATGCAAACGTACACATTTTTGTAAACTTATACACATTTATAAATAAAGCCAATCATTTTTTTGTGACAGGTCCAAGCTAAATGCGGTTAAGTATATGGATATTTTATGTTCTTTAGATCTAGCAGATCAGAACAAAAAATTAATAAAGGCTATTGATTACCGATGAAGTATCACAGATTATCAATAAGGAATCGAGAAAATGGGTGCATGCAAATAACAAAGAAATTTAGGCTACAACATGATTACCTGTATGCGCCACTTACAAGAATCGGCAGGTGACGGTAATATTCTTTTTTACATAAGTTGAACAAACAAAAATTAAGAGAATACTGTATTACACAACCAGCATTCTAATGTTCAAAATAACCAAAAGTCCAGTTTATTTCACAAGTAAACAACTATAGATGCCTAGATCACCTTTAAGCAGGTGAAAATCAAACAAAATGTTCATATATAAAATATTCAAAAAGCTAGAAGATTTGATCGAATATAAACCGTATATAATTTTTTATTAAAATGAGTGAGTGATACTAATTATTTATTTATTTAAATCAAGGTTTCGATCTTGATATGAACGCGAATCCTATTATATATATATATATATATATATATATATATATATATATATATATATATGTGCTGAAGTAGAAGAAATCTACAATCCTGCTGATATTTTTAATTTTGATTTTGATAATACTTTCTCATGGTTGAATAAAAGATAAGTATAATTGTGATCAGCAACATATCTTCTTGAGATTTTATTTCCAGGTTCTGTATTATTAAAATTGAAATGTTATGCATTATATCATCATGTTAGTCAACAATACATAAAATCAATTGCTAGTCATGGTTCTCAATTTTTTGCATAATGTTATATTCGAATTATACCTTAATTTTTCCAATTTCAATGAAGAATCTATAACTCTTAACAGCAAAACTTTCTGATGTCGATATATTGTAAAGTATAACTAGAGAGATTTAATTATCTACATGAGTCTGATTGCACATATTTATGTGATGTTAAATTTTTTTATATTGTACATATTCCAATATTATTATCTATTTTATGGAACGTGTGTTTGAATCCCAATGAAGATATTCTATTCTATTCTATTCTATACTTGTCACCATTAACTAAGCATTGTACAATGTAGAAAGGACAATTCACAAATTCACCGGTTTCGTAGTTGTTGGGAACTCTTCAAGATCTGTCCAGTTTACAACGGGCAAGGATCGAAACTGGGCATGTCTGCTTCGAATTCTTAGATTCCATTTTGCTGATGAAGCCACGTTAATTAATAATGCATTGCTAAAATATAATATAATATATAAATAGTAATAATAATATATATATAATAATAATAATAATAATAATAATAATAATAATAATAATAATAATAATGTAATAGAACTATCATGTTTGATGCAAACTATAACACCTATTTAAAATTCTATTCAGCAGAAGAAAAACGTAAAAAATACAATTCTTTACTAGCTTGCTGCTGGATTTATACAAAGAGATGAAAACCGAACTGCATTTGAAGCAAACAAAACATCGGTCGAGTCACAATTTCAGAGTAATTAATTTTATATGTGCTTGTATTGAGCATGCGTGCGATTTCAACTTTTGGCAATATCATAGCCGAAGTTAAGCCATTTTCCTATTTTTTATTCTATACAACTTTAAAGTATACTCCTTATAATGGTAGACGCATATCATCGTGTCAGAATTCTTCTAACGTTAAGCACATTCTTCACGTTGAACTGAAAGTAAAATAAACGTGTTAAAATGAATCGCATTTTCTTTTAAAAATGTGTGATTTCATTGCCGAAATTATTCATTATATTCTTGTAAAGAATAATTGTTCATTTGTCTGCTTAGAGATTATCATTGATTTTCGCAAAGGCTCTTTTGTAGGCAACCGATCCAATTCATTTGATCAATTAAGTTGTTCAGAATTTTAAATTAATTATATGATAGCGTGCAAATAGATTAAAAAAGGTATATCATATATTTTAATACGTAGTGTTAGTGGAATATATTGTGGTCACTTAAATTGAATTAGTTATTTTTCATTGAATATGCATTGAAAATGGACAATATACATGTCTTCTCCTAATTGATTCAATGAATCTTATAAAATATTGAAATTTAATTAACGAATATTAAATTAATTTGTTTCATGTATAAAGGTTTTTCAAAAGTTTATTAACACATTGGCTATATATTCTCGATTGCAAAAATCTAAAATAAGCAATGATGCATTAGATAATGCATATACAGTAATGAGTTACCAAATTTGGACCCGGAAGTTACGTTCTGATTCGTACGAACATCACCTATTTTTACGCACAAATTTGCTTCATACTTTCTGGTGATTCTTCCGTGGGAGACGGCACTTCGCTCGCTAGCCATTAAATATATTGTAAACCACATGGAAATGTTGGACCCTACAATGTATTTTCTCACTTCAAGCAGTTGCTATCATTAGCTTTTCAGTTTAAAGTGAAAATGAATATAATTTTAATTAAAGCTTACATCACTACAACCTCAATAAGAGTATGTAAAATAGATTCCGCTTCCAAATTAATTTAAACGTTTTATCAAATGTCCAGTGGAGTTAGGACATTTTTACAGGCAATAAATCATCAGTCGTCATTAAGCACAAAACGATATTATTCTTGAGATCATGCATTATGCTGGTACTAAATTCGTACACAATTATGATCCTCCTTTATTACATATCGTTAATAGCTACAATTCAACAAGCAGAGATTGCGTGGGTGGAAGGTTTATGTAAGCAATTACATTATTAAATGTACACATATTCGTTAAAATAAAAATAGTATAAGGCAACAAACGCAATACATCCCGTTGACCCGATTTTTCCTTATTGGGGACACTATTGTATAGAATATTATCGCGGACGAGGTTCTAAAAGGTGCATCCTAATTTTGCGTTTACAATAAAACAGCTACAGCAGTATCTGGCCACACACTAAAGCAAGTTCGGTTATGCTTATGTTTATCGTTTTCGTCAGGTGGGATATCGTTGCGTTTATTTAGAGCTAAGTTTTCAGCTAATCAGAATAAAATTCTTTTCATATCACATATACAATTCAAACATTCGAAATGATTTTGAATCAAAGATTTTTCCATTAAAACAATCATACATAGCGCGTGCGGCGATAAAATTTATTAAAACCAATGCTGCCAGATTGAAATTAACATTGATTGCATAATGTATTCACTTACTAATATAAACTTAGTTTTCATAAGGAAGCAAAGGCTTTTATTCTCTTTGATCGCTTTTTATTTATTTGCGATACCTTAATTACTGTCCAGACTGTTCCTGTGGATGTGATAAAACTTGCGCGTTTATTAGCTTCGATGGCGTTGATTTATTCACTATGCCACCCTGCCAAGCACAGCAGACAATTATTCATTATATACTAATTTACGTTTTAGGTTAGACTTTCGTTTAAGTGAAGCCGTATGTGGTATACATTTTGAACAAAATTTCCGGCAATCAAGTCATAATTTACTATTATGGAACAGACGACAAGCTACTTGAGAATGCGGTAATGAGCTGAAAATTTCTTCGCTTTAACTATCACTGATTGTGCAGATTAAGATAAAGTTTATTATAATCAAAATTCTGAGCTTTCGATAAACCCCATTTATATTATATTTATGTTTTCTATTATAAACTAAGATTTAAGTGAGATAGAAAAGGCAATTCATTCAGTATACTGGTTCAATCTTTAATGAATCGCATAATGTATCGTCTAAAATTTAGCCGCGGACGGTGGTTAAATTGGGGCATATATTAGCTATGGTGTCATTTACTTCTCCAATGCGTTATATTGCTGAAAGATGTAATGTTTTTAATTATATAATAATATTTTTTAGTTAATCTGTTCTTAAAATTAGCTTATGTCGTATATCTTTATATACAAATATCTAAATTTAAAACTAGTCATTCTTAATCTTTCATTATATAAAATTCCTTAATAGACAGTATAATAATTTAATTTAACCATATGTGCTTTAAACAAACATAAATTGAGTAAAATATACATTTTCCAGTATTTTGTAGTTATTGAGTAGTGTAGAATAGGCAACTCATCCAGTTTACCGGTTTTCTATGTATTGTATATTCTTATTTACAATTTTTCTTCTCATCTTTGAATACACACTACTATCAGTTTTATTATATCCTGTAATTATTTATTAATCTTCGTTCAGGTGGAGCCTCTGTGGTATCTATCTAAATATAAATAAACCATTCAAAATCCGTCATTATATAATTGACATCAATCAATCTGGGGAATTTTATTTCAATTATAAATAAACAAATTTTAACGTTCAATAAATTCGCGAGAGCTTATAGCGAGAAAATGATAAAAAAAGCATTTATTTCATATTTTCTCCTTAGGTATCTACAGATGAACATATCATTATATATACATTGAAGGCAAAACAAAACAGAAAATTTAGACGTGAGGACAGTGTGAAGTAAGTGGATAAACAAACAATGGCTTGCATGACCACGAGGTCAAATTCGATGTCCGAACATAACGACAAAGCATGGAAAATCTCTATCATCACTGGAGATATGGGGCTCCCCGTTGCCAAACCGTCAATCAGTTTCTACATTTATTCACTAAAACGAATTGGTATATCTTGTGCGACTTGTATCTGGTGACCAGGCACACGAGTCTGTAACATGTTTTTGGTCTACGCCTTGGACTATAATGTCAATGGTTTCATCATTTGGAAGATTCGTTAACAAATACTTATCATCAAAAGACACCATAATCTTGCTTATAACAATTATATATGAAATTCTGTTAAAAAAATTTAAAAGAAACGGAAACCGAAAGATTACCCAGTATTACGTTCCCGTTTTACGGAATAAATAAAAAGACGGCGGCAGTCAAGGCTCCTAACTTGACGGCCTCCAGTGAAATACCACAACCTTCTTTGATTTCCTTGTAGTTAGTGTAATTATTGCAGTATACGGAGTTACCATTTAGCTAACGCATCCAACGAAGGTTTGATCATTGATAATAATGGTCCAAATAGATTAATCTATTTTATGTGCCTTATGTAATCCGTAAAATTTTTTATGTAGACAGGCGAACACATGAGTTTCTGTGCAAAGTCCTTATTAATTAAATCGACATACAGATACAAAATGTAACACATTTACTAAAGCAATGAATGACATAATATCTAATGTCTATCGTAGACAATTAACTGAGTTAAATATAAAAGGGAGAAATCAAAATAAAATGACGTATTTGCGACTAGAAGAGAAAACAGTTTGACAAAACATCCCGATTCCCGCACAGCACAAAATAAATTTGAAGTGGCATATACACTCACATTCAATGCGACTAAACTACAAGTGTTGTTTAAAGCAACAAACTTTCCTTTGCAAGCATTCGAAGGGAAACCGAGGTTAATGCCGAACTTAAATATTTTTCACCAATCTACGTGCGTGAGTTGTCGATCAGTTTGCTTAGGCCGATCGACTGGTCGGTTAATTACTTACTTTACATTTACTTTACTGCGGCTGACTCCTTTTGGAGGATAAGCCGGCTCCACATTTCATGGAGTTTCTTGGGAATTTGGTACAAGTGGTGTCCCCTCACCACTCGGCTTTTTGATCGAGGACGCACCTCTAGCCTTTGCACATCCAAGCGCAGTCTGCAAGGCAGCAGTAAGTTGCATGGTTGCTGGTGGCTGTTGAGAGCTCATTCGCCATTCGGAAGTACGGGGTACAGTCCAGGAGTCCATGTAATCCTGTGGCTGTTGAACCCTTTTGTGGCGGGGAACATACGCCGAGTCATGGTGCCGTCGTCGGGCTCATGTGGTATTTTATAGGAGATCCGATTGCCGGTCGGAGATCCACCACGCCCTGGTGACACCACCGCCATAGCCCCGTTAGCCCATGTACGATCGGCCATCGAAACATGGTTGACACCGTCGTACCACGTTGAGGAGGTTAATTACTTGAATGAAAGAAATTACATCTTAACCGCCTGCTTTAAATCATATTGTGAATCCACATATGTAATTGCGCAATATTTCATTGATAAAAAACACGCATGTTCTCTGAAGCAATGTTTAATGCAATTACTAACTGCAATACCACAAATAAGTTAGCTACATACAAAGCTTCATTGATAATCAAATTGCAGCGGGCGTTGTGCAAGCAGACAAAGCGCGTTCTCACATTCACCGGAGGTGATGCACACACTTTTTTGGTTGTTACCTTACTTCATACTGTCTCCACGTCTGTATGTTTTGTTTTGTTGGCCTTTATATATATGAATTATTCATTTGTAGATATTTGACTAAAACACGAGAAAGAAACAGTTCATGTTTTTCCCAAATTTCCTTTTACTTTTTGCACGTCAAAAGGATGTTAGGCTTGTATTCCAAAAAATTCAATTACTTTTACTTTAATCAGCATGGATCAAGTATTTCTAAAATGGCAACATTAATTGATTAACTCAACGGGTTTTGACCCTGTTAAAATGTATTCTAGACACAATCAAGATTTCTTCTGAAGATGGGGCTCAAACTGATGCACACATTGGCTCCTGATTCGGTGACTCTACTTGTTTCACTGACATGCCACACACTACGTAATACTTTTAGTTATATTCAAACTAATGAATTTGTTTATTCTTTAATTTAGGTGGATTCCACATCATACCTATTTAAACATCAAATGAGTATTATTTAAGCAAGCAATGGCAATTCATAAAGTACAGAGGTCATGGCCTCATTTTGAACATTTCATTTTGCTGTAAATCGGGTGCAAATATAAGAACGCATTTACTTTGGAGTTTTTATTATATTCCTACAACTTGCCAGCTACACACCGCAATCTTTTTCAGTTATTGTCTAACGTATGTATATGGTTAGCTTTTTCTTTAAATAGAGCCAATTTGGCAATCCTTTACACCTAAGAGAATCAACTAATTACACACAAACCAAATTCAGCATGAATAAAAGGAATAACCTAATGTATACATGCGTTTAAACAGTTCGATCTGGTTCTAAGCACTATGAACATTATATATTTGGTGACAAATGATGGAAAATAATTCCACATACATTTGACCAAATATATGGTGACATTAGAGTGTAGTAAAACCTCCGAACTGTGTGCAATTAAGCGCACGTGTACATGAGATTATAAACTTTTTGTTCATGCTGTCATTTGATAATAATTCTGGTCCTATAAGAACTTATTTATAACTAGGAGTGCAACGCATAATATACAAATACATATATAATAGTTATCCACTACATATAGTCCGTAATTTTAACCAAAAATAATTAGAACGCGCAACTTGCCGCCATTAATTCATTTAATGTCAATGATTAAAGTTCCACAGCATAAATTGGCAGGAGAAATAATATCAATAATACAAGTAATTTAAGCGGAAATCTCAAATAGTTTTTGCAAATTTTTGCCTTTACGAATAAAGATTTTTAAACATTTTCGCTTAATGTAATAAATCTCTTTGAAAACATCCCTTTTGACAAAGCCATCAATTTTCAAAATTTGATCATCGATCAAAACATTTTTATAACGGTCCATACATTCAATTCATTTTAAAATGCTGCTCACTATGTGCAATTAATAATTTCAATTCAAATTTACGAAAATCGATAGAATGGAAATTAGTATTCCATTAAGAAATCTATTAGCCGATGTCTACATTTTCTAACTGGAAATTTCTAAACTAAAACATGTATTAAAAAGTACTGCCATGTATATCGGATGTTATTTGATGACCACTTTTAATCATAAAAAATAATGACGAAGCAAATTATATGCTAAAAGATATTGACAAAGTGAATTTGCGTGCGCAAAAACACTCAGTCATTTGCATTTTTATTTATTTGATTTATTGCCATTAAGACTGTAAAAATCAAACTACAAAAATACTAATTCGAAGACGTTAACTCGATTAGGACACCATTACTCCAGTTTTCCAAATGTGATCTTTAATAAGCAATTTATCCTAAAGAATGATGAAAATCTGCTTTGAAGAAATTCTATATCAAGAACACTCGGTGCTTAAAATAAATTTATTAGAAAAGAAGCAATGAAGACTTGTCCAAGCCGATCAAAATATATGTCAGTATATATTTTGAAGGGTATGCACCGTCTCAAATATTTAATAACATGTTAAATTACCAGTTATCTCTCGGGAGCCACAAGCACAATTTATGTTAGCTTATACAATAAAACGTCTGTAAAACCTAAATGTCATTGAAAAGTCCAAAATTGTTTTCTTGTACAAGTGCCATAGCTACTCTGAGTGTTTGATAAGCTTAAATATGTGACTACTGAAGATTTAAATTCAAGAACATATCAAACTATACACCGGCATATTGTGGACCGATTTTGCAGTAGCTGAATTAATTTTTTAAAACAATCAAAATCCAAACTATGTAGAGTTTAAAGTGTTTTTCAAAGCAAAAAATAAAAAATTATTAAGCATAGCTAAGTGCGTATTGTGAAACATCATAATTTTCAAATGAATAAATAAAAGATGTCTAAAAAAATAAATGAATATAAACTAATGAATTGTTTTTATCGCGTGCCTCATGGTTTGCGATTGAAGCTTCTGCTTTTGTCACATAATATTAGAGTATGAACCAAATTTCTAACCCCTATTTTACAAATGCTTATTCTCTTTAACATGTAATAATAAAACGTAATATAAGTAAACTAATAATAATAATAATAATAATAATAATAATAATAATAATAATAATAATAATAATAATAATAATAATAATAATAATAATAATAATAATAAAAGATTATAACAATTATCAAATTTATAATAATGATGATGATATATTACAAATTCTAGTTATAATATATTTTTAAAAGGTTGATGTGGAGGTCAATTAATCTATTGGACATCAATTAACTCATATAAAGATAAATCAAGTCATATTTTTGGACATTTGATGTTATCGCTGGTTTCATAAAACTATATTGTGTTTGAAAAAATATATTTTAATTTTTTTGAAAGTTTCTTTTGTACATATTGTCGAAGTTTTTGACTTGTCTTGGGGAATGATTATAAGTGAGTAGTTTCTGAGATATTGAAATGCGTGGTACGCTCGGCCGCATGGTTCTATCTAGAAACTCTTTGTTATTAAATTATTGAAGCATTTCTCATCAGCGTTCTTAATACACATTACTGCGAAGGATCTAGAATTTGCTTCAGGTAATTAACGTGGATATTTGTTCTCAAGGCTTCCACAATTTGGTTTTATCATCTGCGGTATCAACGTTTCGGCGAGCACATTTATTGTTATAATATATATATATATATATATATATATATATATATATATATATATATATATATATATATATATATATATATTGCCAGAAATCTTATTTTAATATTATGGCTGGTTTAGAAAATATTGAGGATAAAGAGAAATTAGCAGTTGGACTTCGGAGATGTAGTTTAAATAATAATTCTGAGGGATTTAGGTGTTCTAAATTAGGTGATCATACCGCATATATGGATTTCCGGGGCTGGCATCTCACTTCCAAACCATTATAACGCTTTTTCGAGATATAAATTGGATTTAAGGCTTAGTTCTGGCACCAAATGACTAGTGGCCAGTATGCACAACATGCGAAGAGTCATGTTGGTATTTGTATACACTTCTCGTACAATTTGAAATAAATCGTTACTTGAAACGCAATGGCATAAACGTGATTTATTTATGACCGATTCAATTTAAGTCGGAACGGAATTTTTGCAATTTCCTTTATTTATATATTTCAATTCATATTAAAGTGAAATTTTTAATATTAGATTTTAGAGGAGAAAATTCATATGAGACCTCCAATTTGATTTAGCAATGCATTAGTTATATGTGTAGTTAAAATGTGTACATTCAAATCTAATGTAATTTTAATCTAATATCATTTGAACAAAAATCAGGCAGACGATTTGTGCTTGAATACTCAAATCGTCAACTTTAAATAAATTAGTTAATCAGACAAGCTTGTATTTGGTATAAATGAATTTCGTTAGTAAAACTATCAACATATTTTTGACATGCATTTTACTGAACCAAAAATGTCGAAAAATTTAGAGTGTAAAATACGACGAAAAGGGGATTAATCCAATAAAGACTGCAATTTTCTTGATTCCAATACTCATTTAATTAAGCTATTTTTAAATTTATTTCCGTTCAATGTAAACATAACAATTAAGTTGAGTTATCACAGATGCACACGTGCATTCTACATTATTATAATTTATTGTACTCTTTTTATGTGCAAAAACAAAAAAAAATCCGATACAAGATACGCTTCTTTCTCATTATCTCCTCACGTATCGACTAATGAACATACATTAATATATATATTGGAAGGCAAAGCAAAATAGAAATATGTAAAAGCGGCATTAACACGCACATTTAATGCAGCTTAACTACGAGTGTTATTTAGTGTAACACACTTTCCTTTACCAGCAATCAACGAGAAAAAGGCGTTAATGTCGACATCAAATATTATTTACCAATATACATGCGGAAGTTATCGATCAACTTACTTAGGCCGGTCGACCAGACAGTTAATTACTCGAATGAGAGAAGAGTGTAACTTAAACGCCTGTTTTAAATCAAATGGCGAATAAACGTCTGCAATTGCGCAACACATCATCGAATCATCAAACGTATGTTCTTCAGATGTAACATTCAAAATAATTACGAAATACAATAACAAAAGGGAGCTAGCCACATACGACGCCTAATGAATAAAAAATTGCAGCCGGGTTTATGTAAGCACAAGAAGCATGTTCAGGCATTGAGATTAAACTGGATGCGACGCACGCAATTGAATGGTTTCCTTTTTTGACACCCTCTCTATGCTTAAATATTTCTTTCTTGTTTTGCCTTCCAATTTATATATTAAGGTATTTTCACTAGTAGATACTTGAGAAGATAATGAGAAAGAAGCGTTTCTTGTATCTGATAAAATTTCTTTTTGTTGTTGCACATGGGAAGTGTAAAATAATTTTTTATTAAAGCTCACATTTCAAAAGAATATTTTAATTATTAAAACTGTATTCGTATTTTAATTAGCAAAATTTTGCGGAATTGGAACAGAAACAAAAATTTATATAATAATCAGGTAACGACAAATTGACTGATTGTACAGAACCCATACCAGGTAGAAACGGACATCTGCTGACATCTCAACGCACATGAGTAGCCCCTGATGTTTTATAACAAAAAACAACATATCGTCTCATCAAAGGACTGATCGAGATCCGACAAAAGCATAACACAGCTTAATATACGTGAGTTTTGAAGAACAACGCCCCAGTATTACGGAGGTATCGTCGACAGTCGCTATTCATACATCGTAGACTATTTTTAAACCTCGATATTTACGTCATTCAATAACATGTTTTCAAAACAATGGATGCTTAAAAATAATTAATAATTATTTTCTTATGCAGAATATTACTTTTTCCACAAGATATCATTGTCCAATTAAATTAAATATAAATATATAAGCCACTGTTTGCAATAATTAAGACATATTTATTTATACATGTTTACGGAACATAATTAATGCATTAAACGCTCAAAGTAGATTGACATTTGTTATTATAATTTCAATCATTGTGCGCGATAAGTGAGTGTATATTTAATAGTACATATTGTGTGCTATCATGACTAGTTAATCATAACACAGCACGCCTCCTACAGGTCAAAATGCTGATTTATGACTGTTCGACTGATGTACATTGCTTTTAAGGATGGCACAAAGAATCATAAAATAAATATTTCACTTGTAGTAATTAATGGACGTACTGATTTAACTACAAGGCTTTCATTTCTTTTATGCTTATGCGATCAGTGACAATGAAGCCTACCCTGCAACACATATATTGTATACATAGGCTTCTTTATTAATCTAGCACATATGATCATCTGGAAAACCTCGAATTCGTTCTCTCTAGCGCATTACAAAATGTTGACATTCGCTTTTTGTAAGTTAATTCAATTTACCGTTACTAGCCCCACAAAAATTTGGCAGCAATGCTTACATTAAGAATTGAATAAATTAGATTGGGTTTAATTTGCAGAAATTTCTCCGAACGAGAAAAGTACGAACACAAAAAATATGTCTGTGCTCTACCTAACATGCTGGCTTCTAAATTGGCGGCGAAATCCTCCAAAAAGAAATAAATTGTCAAATTTACTTAAAAAGGAGTCGCTGAAAAAGGTTAAGTAAGCGTGTTGAATTCATTCGTTAAAGATTCCGCTGAGGTGGGTAAAATAAAACGCTATCGGATTGGTTAAAAATTAGTTCACCCGACAACACTCGTTGTAAAAGTATACTAACGAGAGCAAATTAATCATTTCGTGTAAATAAAAAAGTAAAAGGGTGAAGTGAATAATTAAAGAGAGAAGTTATTCATTGTAATAGACAAGTCGTTCTTACTACAAAAACTGACAATAGCAAGGTATAAATATGGTCAACAACGATAAGGGAAATGTGAGAGCTCCGGAAGATGATAGAATTTTGTGGCAGACCTCTTTAACGGTACCCCATTCAGGTAATATGCATAGACCACCGCTCACCGTAGAAGAATGAATACGTTTTATGCAACCTAGCATTGCTTTTGAATGTCATCAACATCACGAAGTAGAAGTGTGTAAACGTCAGAAGAATAAAGCAAAGTAAAGAAACAAATCGGGTTGACACCGAGAAAACACATCTCATTATAATAAACATTGTCATAATTTTTTTTTTGATATAGGCAATGTGCAGAATTGTTATAATCACAGATTTTTAATTGCGTGATTTTATATTTAAAAATAAATTTGATTTTATGAATTGTGTTGAATCATGGCTGCAAAAGGCCATTGAATATCACCAGTTCAAAATGCCATGCTGTTCGCATTTTTAGGAAAAAAATATCAAGGTGCAATCATAGCGGAGTTATACGTCTCTATTTTAAGGCTGTTTTATGCTAAAGGTTTACAAAATGGTGGCGAAAACTCTGTCATTTATTTTGTGAAAACAAATAATTATAATCCTTTTCATGACGTTGTATTGATCGCCGTATGTTAATTAGAATAATGATGCCTAATTTACTAATGCTGTCCAAGCTAATTTTAAAATGTTAGATGGTACATTATTTGAATGAATTGAACCATTAACACGTTAAATTAAGAAGGAAAAAACCAAAGGTCTACGATTTTGAATGAAAGAAATTAAACTGCGAGGTTAATTACTCCAAAATTTACTCAGTGCTTTTATTTTAGTTAAGTCTCCTTGTAAAATACTATATTTCTTTAAATATTGACATTAATGATTTTGTATTGGCTGTTAAAAACTGATTATTTAAACTGTTTCAATGCTGCACTTTTGTACATATGATACCGAAAAAGGCAGACAGAAGCAAATGCTATTTAAGAATTGAAAGGAATAATACTGTTAAATGCAGCATGATTAATGGTATTAAAAATTGAGATATGATAAAATGGATAATGAAATAATCATGTTCAATCCTGAAAGAAAAGTAAATCACAAAAAACCAAAAAATGTGTTTAATGGTTGATTGTGTTAAACATGATATCATGTAGCTTAATTTAATATCTTGGCTAATGCCTCTCAAAAATCTCTTATGAACTTATGAAAAAATGAATCTATAAAATTTCTATATTAAAGCGTACTTTCATGTATTAATTTTACTTTAGCCATTTTTGTCTAATTTTAATATGACTTTTAAAACCTTTCAGTTATGTAAAATTAAATTTATTATAACGAATGCAAATACATACAATTCATGAAATGCCATTATATTTTCGTTAAAGCTCAAATTGACAGTAAAACCTAAGGCATTCTACAGTGAATATTTTCTATGTAGCTTAGGTTAAAAATTGGCATTAGACACATATTTTGCACAAACAAAAATGCTTACTGTGGCATACACACACGCACAAACATACAATAACAACCCAGTAGTTTATATTCAAATAATGTAGGATCTTACAATTGTGTATTAGGTGTAGCGCACTTAGTAACAAATTGGTCTAAAATAATCAGTAGGACGAACCCACATTCATTACCAAATGGGCATAGGGCGTAATACCGGCTCCTACTGATGAGTCATCAGTAAACCAGAATTGAATGGAAACATAAGATTATACCTCTTGTTCGCGCTGATTTTGGTTTATCCCTCCCACCCTATTAAAATTAAAATAGTACTTGGTGTGTAACACTTATAACACAATTGCATAAATATGTTGGTCCTCCATAACAAACTGTATCTGACGCAAGATAGTTTTTCTATTGTGTTCGACGATTCGTTAAAAAAATGAGATAGGTATTTAATTCGCGCTTGGGAACTTTATTTAATGAAACAGTATCTTATTTTACGATCTTTTTTGGTGATTTGGTTGACTATTAAGTTTATTACACACGACAATGTTACGCAAAGCGTCAACTATGCGTATGATGATGATGATGATATTGATGGTGAATATGATGACGATAATAATGATACCGCTGATTAAGTTGCAACAGATGCTGCATTTGTAGATTCTGATAATGACAATAGTAATGATTACATGATTATGATGATGATAATGATGTTATCGATTATATAGACAATAAATACGATGAAGCAACCGATATGACACACGTTATATCTTATCCTTTGTTTAATATTTTGTAATGGTATTCCATACTATAGTTATTATTATTGTTATTATAATTATTATCATTGTTTTATTTAATTAATATTATTCTTGAAATAATTTATAATGCCATAATAAGTTTTTAAAATATTATTTCCGCTTTTATTACATTTATTATTATTTAACAATAATTGATTGCGCGGGTGGTGGTAACAATTCTTTAAATCATGTTTGCGAACTTTAAGTAAACACCAAGCCCATTGTATTTAACCAGTCGTCTAACAACATAACAAAACTACCGCCAGCCACAACGCACTGACGCATTTCGACCTTCCATCATCATCATCAGAGTATGACGACAAACTGACTATCGTGGATCAAACCGCATTGAATATATATATGTAAATAAAATGTTTGGATATGCGGCTCTCACCTATAGAAGTCTCGCATACACTGAACTCGACTGAAAATGTTGGATGCACAATTTCTATGCAGTTTACTACAAGCTCGCAAACTCGATTTAAAGAATTGTTACCACCACCCGCGCAATCAATTATTGTTAAATTGTATTGCCTATATATGTATATGTGTCGAAAGCTGTAAACAGTTAATGTTCGTGGCACCATAGAAATTGTGCGGCCGACATTTCCTGTCAAGTTCAATGTTTGCGAGACTGCTAGAGATGAGAACCACTTATCTAAATTTGATTTCCATATATATGTCATGCAGTTTGGTTCTCGATAGTCAGTTTACCGTCGTACCCTGATGATTATCATGGAAGGTCGATA
The DNA here is from genome assembly GCA_029291075.1 of Eudiplozoon nipponicum. Classification (NCBI taxonomy): domain Eukaryota; kingdom Metazoa; phylum Platyhelminthes; class Monogenea; order Mazocraeidea; family Diplozoidae; genus Eudiplozoon; species Eudiplozoon nipponicum. The sequence goes on along the minus strand of JAQBSW010002089.1, from coordinate 64,871 downwards.
CGCGTCAGTGCGTTGCGGCTGGCGGTAATTTTGTTATGTTGTTCGACGACTGGTTAAATACAATGGGATTGGTGTTTACTTGAGGCTCGCAAACTTGATTGAAGTAATTCATTATAAATGTTAATATCTTAAAATTATTATCATAGATGTTTATTGTATTATTATTATAATTTTTTTATTAATTTCAATATTACGATAAAAACTTTTAGTAATCATTATTATTGTTATTATGTTTTTCATTTATTCATGATTTAGCAAACGTTAATTTATTTATTTTAACAAATATTAAAACTCACTGATATCCGGAATACTTTTGTAAACTGGTGATGGTATCGGTTGTTTCAATACTAATAAAAGCAAAATATTTGTCGAAATAGCCGTAATTAATCAACACGGAATGAAATGTGTTCTTTAATTACATTTTTACTAATACGAAATATATTCCTATTTAAATGCATATTATCTTTTTATCGAAACACAATCGAACATTGTATTTTGGATTAAAGATATATTTAATAAACTATTACCTGCTTTGCGAAGTAAAGTCTTTACACCTACTCTTTGATTTATAATTTCGTTTCCCGTTCCAGGCGCCTTAACTAACTTTAAGCTTATTTAACTAAATATTTCGACAATTATTATGTCGAACAGCATAAAAGTTGTCATTAAAATTCCTCTGTTATACATTGTACCATGTTCGTGTGCAAAAAGAAAAAGAAATTTTATCAGAAAAATGAACTGTTTCTTTCTTTTATTATTCTCAATTATGTATAAATTAACATCTCTGTATAAATTAGTCTTTTATATTAAAAGATTAAAAAAATAACTAAATGGAAACTTGAAGAGAATGGAAATCAAGGCAAAAACAAATCATTTAATTAAATCACTCCCTATTCCAGACCAATGCTTGTCCGTTCTGCTTGCATAAATCTGGCTTCAGTTTTTTTATCCATAAAACGTCCTATATAGTTAACTCAAATCTGATATTTTATTCGATAATTATCTAAAATGCTACGTCTGGAATACATACGTGTAAAGTTTTAAAGACATGTTGCACAAATGCATACCTCTTTTCATATTTTTGATCTAAAAGAGGCGCAGGAAAATCATGCCCAATCATCATTCAGCTTGAACTGAAGTTGATTGAGGCAATTGTATGGGTGTTTTTTCGATTTAATTTATATTAAGTTTCGCCTTCATTAATATATATATATATATATATATATATATATATATATATATATATATATACGTGTGTCTATCTGATAAATGCTTTTCTTTCTACTAATGGAAATGGTAATATGAATTTTATTAAGGCTCGCATTCAAAAAGAAACATCTTTAATTTTCTGTTCTTATCAGCGTAACCGGTATATTTATCTTTATTTACTCAATTGCACAGCATTAATAAAACACAAGTTTCTAATAAGGGCTGTCAGTTGATAATTTGATAATCTTGAATTTAAGATAAATTTTTTTAAATAAAAAACTCTCACTCATTATGAGGCATAAATTTCTTCAATTTTCTGCGTATTAATGCCGATTTGCTGTGTGAATATACGTGTGTAAATATCACTTGGATTTTTTTCTGTGACCGCTTTCATTTTATTTCCGGTAGAGGTGAATGGCATGATTTGCTAACTTGGGGGCATTCTTTTGCACAATTGCCAATATGAATATATGCTTTGGCATTTTGAAAATAAAACTGAAATTTTACGTGGAAATAATTGTCATCTGGCACGAAAATTTATGATATTAAGGTAAAATTTGAAAGAAAGATTATTTTTGAATGAGAGAAATAGTGAGCTGCTTTTGTTTATCGATAATTTTAATGGGAAGTCTGGTAGTAGTTGAGTCCATTCATATTGAAGCAAAATAAAATTAAAATGACTATGATAATGTCGACCAGAACAAATGCTTCTAAAGAAATAGGTTACTATTTCCCTCCGCTTGATTTGCTGCCTTAAGTAGCATAAATAAATAGAGTATGTTTCTGCAAACACCTATTGTGTGCTTGAAAGCATCGATCACATAAATATCAATGGAGAAGTATGCGGTCAGGACTAGGTTTCATAAACAAGCCTCACCACCAATGAGTTTAAGACTGGCAACGCTAAGGTGAGAGTGCAATAAATATAATTGCTGCGTTATTGGAGAGAAGGAACGGATAGACGAGGTTGGATTGGTGAAAGCTACGGTTTAATTATCGCCAAGTTTAAGAGGCTTGAACAAGTTTGTAACAACCTAAATGTATGTGAGTACTATGTTAAACAGTGTGGGTCCAAATAATGAATTCTGGAATACACGTGATCTGATTTGCTCGGACCTGCAAATGACTATTGCTAAGTTTTACAGTCAATATCTGTTTCGGAGTAAGAAACGAAATAGATTTAGAATCAGACCCTTAAGCATTTACTCAATAAGGTGGATTCAATCGCCGAGGATGGCACTGATGCAAAAGACTTGGAGATATTCACAAAAAAAGAGTATATTTATGCACTTATGGGATGAACAGATTAATTTGGATAATGACAATTATTAAATTGGTGGAATATAAGCGTCCATACAGAAATCCATGTTGATCATAAAGATAACATAACCGGTCTCATCACTTAATGCAAGAATAAGTAACTTCATATATCATCCTGACATTTGTGAACGCCGGAAGGATGGATATTGAGTAAAGGTCATTAATTGAGAAGATCGTTGAAATGATATTTGTTTGGATAGGTGAGATAAACTATTTGAGCCATTCTGAGGAAAGAAAGGTAATTTCAAGATAATTGTAAAATACTTCATCATTCCTAGTAATGTGGTTTCAATATAGGAGAGCAATCATGCCGACAGATACACCATACTGATCAAATTTGTGTTTACAGTTAGTGTTTTTGACAGTTTGAAGGAACACAGCTGGACGGGCATGGAAACGATGTAGATTCTGGTTGTGAGCGTTATCGAAATTAGCATCAGATGGAATTGATATGGAAAAGAAATTTAAAAGATAGCTCGGATATTCGATAGTGTAGATTAAATAGTCTGAGGCAGAGAAGATTGTGTAATATTTTTTGTGCTTATAGTACTGAAATTGTATACGATTGCAAAAATCTGACACCAGTTAATAGCCGCTCGAGTAATTATTTGACGCATAGCACTTCAGTTACATGTCAGAATTTAGCGCGCTTTAAATAGCTTATTTAACAATTATGTTGTGCGAATGCTCTGACTGCAAGTTGTAGATGCTTAATTGAAATGGAATTCTTCAAAGTGAATTTTGTAAAATAACAAAAAGTGGTCCGAACTGTAGTCACAGTTCGATCGAATAACTTTTCATATCTGTTCTTTACAGTCAAATTTACATTAATAGACGTATATTTCGTTATATCAAGTGTATTGAGATATTAGAGTCGAATTTGTTAATTCAACACTAGATTCTGTGTAATTGTAAACTCATTAATCGCAGTCGTACATTTAAATATAAATAAATTGCATCTTGACTGTGCCATTTTCACAACAACAAGTAACAATTTATATAGCAATGAAGAAGCGGAATATTTCAGAGTCGGTTAATAAAAAATATTATAGTTATAAATGTCAGTTTATTTCAACAATTTGTCACAAATTAGTACTTTGCATTGCGAAAAGGTAAAATAAATTCACGGCTGAGGAATCTCTTTCAGTGTTTTATTCTCGTATAGTCACCAAGCTGCTTGATCTAACAGTAGCAAGATGAATGTTAAGGCTAGAAATATATCCTTGTCTGCTCACTCAACAAATTGCCAAGACACACGACTGCAGCACATAAAAGACACAATTTCATTGTAATGGATAATTATGACATATGTGATAAGGACTGTCCCTAGCTCTGAAATTTTGACTTGCAAATTTTTGAATGCAGAACCAATCGTTGCACTTTAACCCATTCCTGTTTCGAACTAAATTATAAAACACATTCACAGGACAAACGTTTGGCCGTACACGATATGAAGCAAAGGCTCTAAAAGAATTGTTTTTTATTTCGCAGAATCTTTGTTAGGTAGCCAGGCATGTTTCGCAAAATCATCAATATTATTCAGATTTTTCGATGTTTCAATGAATGTCAAATTAAGTTGAGCAATTGATCGCTGAATTTGTGGCCGAGTATACCGTTTTGTAATCCAATATGAAAGATGTGATAACGTATGCCTTCAATAAAGTATTAGTCGAAGCCCAATTCTAAGCCCGACCGTGGAATATTATCTGATTTATAATCCAGAATAGCTATGACATGTAGAAGAAGATATTTCCTCCGACATAAATTCGTACTTTTGTCAGGCCCTTATTTACACGTTTTGTTACAATGCAAACATAGTGCTCGGCAACAACATTTCTATAAACAATAATTAGTTATTTTAGTAAAGAAATAACGAAGTTAAATTTAACTATCTTTCTGTTCTGCGTGCATGACGTATTTTGACTTGTCCTGGTGAATATATATATAAGAGTGTTTTCTGAGTTCTGAAGTTGCAAGCACGCCTTGCTGCATGGTTCTATCTGAATACTCTTTGTTAATAAAGTATTGAAATTTGTATCTATCTATCGTTCTTAATACACATTATTGGGAAGGATCTCAAATTTGCTTCAGGTAATTGACGTGGATATTTTTTCAAGGTCACCACCGTGTCGTTCTGTCATCTGTGGATATCAGCGTATTTGGGTGAGCACACTTATTGTTATAACTTATAAATTTCAGGAAATCTTATTCTAATATTATGGCTGGTTTATTAAATATTGTGGATACAGAGCAATTAGCAAGTGGACTTAGGGAGTGTAGTTTAAAAGATAGTGACCAAAGGGCCCCTGAAGACAGCCCGCAAATGATGTTCTTCTACCACATCATCGAGTAGGGAGATTCTTGATCGCTAGATTCTCGTTAGGAATCACTGACGTAATTGCCATTGAATAAAACAAGAAAAAAATTCTTAACTACTTGCGTGATAAATTTTTAACGATTACAAGTTCCAGACCTAAACTATAAACAGAGATCATTCACAAAGTTATTTGTTTGTAAGACACAATTAAATTGAACCACAAAATCATTCGATCAGATAAAGTGATAACTTGTGAATGAGGCAGGCATGACAATATCTGCAGACGAAATGAAAATTTATACGAATGTTTTGGAATTTGTTTTTATCTCAGTGATGCAAGCAAGTGCCAGTTAAACATTTGCTATGACAAATCGCGTCAAAAGCATAACTGAAGGCAATTATGTGTACATTACTAGACCTAGCGCATGTTTTGAATTTGAAGCATCTGTCGCTAATTAAAAGGTCATGCAAAAGTAAGTGCTCATTCATTAATGGGCGCTAAATATATATATATATATATATATATATATATATATATATATATATATATATATATATATATATATGCCTTACATTTAGCCTGGGGCGGATATATCGTCTGCGGTTGACAAAATATTCATAAAAATGCAACAATGCCGGAATTTCGGAAATTGTGTTAGGCCGTATTAACACGGATAGAGTAACTTGAATTTTGCGACTCTCCAAAGCGCACCAGTTGAAAGAATCTTGCTAGCCTATACTCAAGTAGCAGTAATGAAGTAAGCATATTTTATAAATGCAGGATGCTCTACAAATTGGACTACTTGTTTTATTTGAAATAATTCGACCAATGATCATGGTATATAATGAATAGCTTGAAGAGAATGTCAGCCAATTGCCGCAAAGGACATCAGGTAAGTTAGTGCAGAAAATTTGATAGAAACATGGAGAGCCTATTCAATTTCATTATCAGCATTAAAGGACATGCCAAAAATTTTATTTATAAAGTAGAGCGTAAAACATAAATTTCCTTTTAGGTAAAACAGTGAATAATCTATTATTTCTGGTCAATTTATTTGCATATTTCGCGGCAATTCGCTTAAATAAACATACAAAAAATCTTTAATGAATGTTCCATATTGATTTGACGCATTATCTAATCAAATGCAATCTCCACGAACCTAGGTTCAGAGTTTAAAATGGAAAAAAACACGCGATTGTTTTAACTGACAATCAGATAGGTTTCATTTCAAAATAACAGTTACGACAGAACGCAACCTGCAAACATTAAACATTGTTCATATATGCAAGTATGTATTAGGTGTTGCGAACCTAGTAACAAATTAGTTCAGTTGTGACCAGAAGGATAAACCAAAGACAGCATGAACGGAAAGTATAATCTCATGCACATTCGTTTCGTGCTTACTGGCGACTCATCAGTACGAGCCGGTATTATGCCCTTTAACCTCCATATATTTGGTCAAAGAATGTGGAATAATAGGACGGTACAATCTCCTAGACGAATGTATAAACCTGCAATAGTGAAGCTAACATCATATAGTCTACGACACTATATAATATATATATACCGAGTCTGTAAAGGATACTAACACTATGGCTATTGTGTTAGTAACCGATATCAACATTATTTTACCGTAAATGTACATGGTACTAACACTATGGTTTCCAAGTCGGTACTTGGTACCAACATGATGGATATCAATTTATGTTATAGTTCACCGAAATTGGGAATTACAACAATTTCTGAACTCTTGTTACTCCAGTAAATCCATACATTCTGGCCTTGATCGATATCAGTTATCACATTTCGCGGTAAGCATGACATCATTCAATTCAATATATTACAGTTAAATACTGTTTGTTGGGAAGAACTAATATATATGCAAGTATGTATTAGGTTTTGCGAACCTAGTAACAAATTAGTTTATTTGTGACCAGAAGGATAAACCAAAGGCAGCATGAACGGAAAGTATAATCTCGTGTAAATTCGTTTCGTGCTTACTGGCGAATCATCAGTAGGAGCCGGTATTACGCCCTTTAACCACTATATATTTGGTCAAAGAATGTGCAACAAACAGTATTTAATTGTTCATATATGTTGGTTTTACCATAATTCGGGTATGCAGGCGTTTAGTCTATACTTTATAATGAGGATTACGCGGAATTATTTGTTTTGGCGCAGCATATATTGCTTTAGGTTAATTACTGATAGAATTTGCTGTTCTATTAACAAGACAGCCAATCCTTTAAATATTTAGTACTTAATATCAACAAAGATAAGACATTTGGATCTCCAAATCGGTCGTGCGTGATGTAGTGTCATTTAAATAACGACTCTAGAGGAAACGGCAAATCCTCATTGGATTTTGATGCGGCGAAAGCAAATTTTGTACATAAAGTAACCTGTAGCATTTCAAACCATAAATATCGGCGTACATAATGTAGAGATATCGAATTTATAGCTTAATACGAGCTTCGTACTACTATCACGAAGTATACAATCAAGAGAGTATAATGGGCAATTATATGCAGATAAGACAAATGTGCGGTCATCTGCATTTATACGCTAACCGTGGTACGCTACAAATGGATGCAGTAGAGGTAAGAATTAAACTACAAATTGTAATCGTTTTACGTGGGTCACCTCAATTATTTATATTGGTTATTAGGAGTCATTTAAATTAAAAGAGTTAATATGAAGATTATTTCTTTGAGTTTGTTAATACCTTTAATACTAAAGATAAATTGGTATATTTGTCTGACTGATACCAATAGAAATTGTACTTGTTGTTACTTGTTTGTAGCAAAAAATAAGAAAGCAATAAGGATTAGCCATTGAAAATTTTATTTCAAAGAATACTATAGAAGGAAAATTTATAATGTGGCGAATTTAGAATTCATATTTTCCATTTTCATTGAATAATTATTCCTCGCTCTGATCAGTAATTTGTTCTCAAATTCACCTGAAATGTCATGGGTGGAAATATTTATTCCATGTTAACGTTCCTGTGAGGAATAGTCGAATAACTCTCTACTCATTGCAATATGCACACATCGGAAATTCGGAATTTTTAATAGATCTACACCAGATAAAGCCTAATTAATCGGCAAAAACTAGCGCTTTTGTGTCAAGAAAAATGATAATTATGTTTTCCGTATCAAAATTAAATCACATTTGTAAACATGATTGTTCTGAAGAATACTTCTTGAACTAAATATTTCCATTTCTCTGAATTAACCAAATATGTTCGCATATTAAATGAAAAATTATAAGCTGTACCTTCTAAGATGGTGCAAAAATGCCCAAAAATCTGATATACATCACAATTGGCAATAAACCAGTGACGACTATATTTATAATAACAGTTTTCAAACTAACATAATTTGTAGTAAGATAGCTCATTTGAAATTAAGATACAACAGACTGAGTATGAGCGGGAGGCCTCATTTCATTGAAGCATTTGTTTGTGCTTAGTTATTTCTCATCATTTGAATTACGCGTTGTGAACCAAAAACGTTTTTACTATCGAAATTAGAGTTCAGAATTTATTTATTTTAAGCAATACCACAAGTAATTTATCTAGTATATTGAAATGTATGGAAAGATTCAATGTATCAAAACTTGTCTTTTAGAGAAATACGTCCAATTAATCAAACAGGGGCATAAATATTAAAGTAAATATAGGTATGTTTAGGTTATTTTCCGAAACGACATATTGAAATATACAAACATCGTTCCCATAAGCCAAATTTTGAAAAATTTTATTCAATATTAGCAGAAACTTACTAAGTTACCATGACCTGTTGAAATATTTAATGAAATATTTCGCATTCTGGTGCTAAAATTTTAATCTACTATGATAATTAAAGTTCATACGATTATTATGACCACATACGGTGTTTAAATAGAACACAGAGCGAATAAAATACATATAAGTCGAAGGTATATACAGTCTATATAATATTTTGTTTAGTAAACCTGCCGGTTTACCCACCAAAGGAGAGAAATATTATCGTACCTTAACATTGCAATCAAGCCCATAATGATTGCAAGGAAAATATCTGCAACTTACAAATATATATACTGTACGCTACAGGACTAAAAGATTTCATAACGTGATTTGCATGGTTTCAAACTTGCTTGACAAACATTTTTAGTTGGATTCTAAGTTGTGGCTGCATATTCTTAATCCGCTTAACCAAAATGAAGTACATGTTGAGCAGCGTCTGTCGATAGGAAGTGTCTTTCTATTAATGCCTAAATTTTATTGAATATAATTTCCTGAAAAAGAAGTAGACTGAAAGGTCTTGTCTATGACAATTATTTCTATCTGGATTTTGATACTAACTACATCGTTTTGTCAAACAATAATGGTTTAAAATCACAATGCGATGCTCTTTGCCATAAAGATAATTGGTATGTGCGTAATATACAAATATGCACGAAATTAAAATTATTCTAAAATTCATGCGAAAACTTTGCAAACCCGTACAATTCCAGTTAAACTTTGCTTATGCTCTTGGTGATATAGGGACAAACGTTTTATTTATTAGTATATATATTTTTAAAATTTTTGCAATCAACAAAACATATTGTTTTTTTTAAGTTCAACTAACTGATGCCAGGTATACCATAGAATATAATATGTGATGTTGATTGTAGTTAAAATATAGGGCTTTTACTTCAGCAGTAAGTGCATAGAAGAACCGATACCTTGAAATCTGATTACACATATATTTCATCTATATATTATTTAGATATTACTTAAACTTACTTAATTTTACCCAAACAATCAGGACGTTGGTATACATATAGCCAACAATACTGCTTTTATACACATGCGTGAATTTAATTACATAATTCAAGGAATTCATTTTGGTTACTTCAATAATTTTATAACTGAAACGGATCGAGACAAAATTGTTAAACTGCTCATTATGCAACCGTTAATGGAAAAATTTATTGGTTTCCAATATTAGTGGGTTAATACTTCAAATTTATGGGCATTTTAAAATAGGTAGAGTCTGCGCAATGTATTTCGAGTGTACAGATTATCGCAAAGCATTTTATACGACTAAATCTTTAAAAAATTGACCAAGATTTAATTTTATCGATTTTCGTCATTGAAGTCGCACTGACCTTAGAAACAAATTGATTGGTCAGCGTTATATTGGATTTACTGAGTATAGTCAGCTTCTTCTGAACAGTAGTCAATAAGCAGAATATTCTTGTAGAAAGTAACCTACATATTTGAATAATATTTTGTTTGCTATATCATCAGGTCATGATATAAAGGGTACAAAGTAAAATAGCCCGACAAATGAGGCAAAGCCTCTATTTTTCTCATTAACTATAATAAATCGACAAAGCCTGAGAGTAAATGAGACACGATGCTGCGTGGAATTTCTACGAAATACGGATGTAATATTCGCTAAGTTACTATAAAATTTCAGATAGGAAAATGAAAACAAGTAAAACAAAAATTTAATTATCTGGACTTTCAGACGTATAAATAATCGGATTAGGGAATACTAAACCGACAATTTTGTACGGCTTTTAGCATAATGGAAAACTTAAAATTAAACAAAATCTTAAACAATGATCAAGAAGATAAACACACGGCTAATAATTCATTCTCCCATCGAACAGCTAAAGTCATATTTTCTTAATTGTATTCTAGTTTTGCAGCTGACCTTTGCAGTCAACTTATGCAACGTTTTACTGCAGATGGCGTAAAATGAGAATGGAGTATATCGCTATTTCCTAACTTTATGTAAATCATGTGTGCAAATTTGACTTATAGCATTAAATTCAGACGAAGTTTCATTCAATAGATTTTTCTAAACACTGGTAACCGTATTCATATTTAGATAATTTTATAGAAAAATTTGAATAAACAGATGGCGGTTTTTATTTATTTAATATTCATTTAGTTCCCGAGTAATTTAAATTAACATTCAGCTGCTAGCGGCTTTTGCTACAAATAGAGGCATTAATGTTTTGCAGTTATTGTTGTTTATATGAATCTGTATGGAATATTGTTAGAAGAAAATAATATGACAAGAAATTGAGAGAGAAATTTAGTAAATTGATATACGACGCACAAAAACTCCACAGGATAAATTTATGAGTATATATATTCAATTAATACGGTCGGGAGAATTCAGGTATGCCACAGTTGTTTGTTATTTGGAACTAGTGCCTTTGCTATAATAAAATAAAGCATTCACATTTTTCAAGAATTTAAAGGCCAGTCTATTCTAATAGAGTTATCATATAAGAAAAGCAGAAAGGCAATTACAGTTGACCTAGACAAATTGAAATATAATTCAATTAAATTAGGCTAATCAACAGTTAGATGAACTCTTAGCAACTAACAATATCAGTTTAAGAAAAGACATTTGTAAATTAAAAATGACATTTTATAATACCAATAAAAATAACTATTTTTGCTGACCTTTAACTGTGGCTCCGGTGAAATTTAGAAAGCTCGATTTCGTAGCTCCAATAGCAGCAGCATTTAATAACTTTTGCGAAAATAATAATGGATCGACTATTGTTAGATCAATGATGGATGTGTCGCTGCTTGAAGATGACTCTAGCGGTTGTAATGCCAATTGTGCTTTGCATATGACGGAGCCCCGGATTAATTTCTTCACTTTACAGTTTATGCCGAAATTACTAAAGTCCCCATCTCCTTTCCTTATTGAGTAAACGAGCTAAATATCAGGGGGAAGGTGCGATGAAGACATATAAGAATCGAAAATCAGGAAAATGCTCCAATGCACAAAAGTTACCTTGCGGTTTAAATAAGCTTTGCAAACTATACATAAAACCAACTCATTTTCTTCTATGACTGGTCGATGTGATAAGAGACCCTTATTTCATTTTTATAAGGTAAATATGCACTGTGGTTTGATTCATGTTAGGGAAATTGCAGTTCAGCCCTGATGATGTTGCAAACTTGTAATTTATTTCAAAAGGCTGTAGCTCTGCATTGTTGTGATAACGGATAAATAAATATATATTTGGTGCGAATTGCGGCAATGTGATGTTTGTGACGCCATAAAATTATGGCTTTAATTCAATGCTTGGGAGCTATATATTTTATATCTGAAACATCATCTTTGAACTACAGTTAGATTTTTTGTCGGCTTACCATTGTGCTCTGAAGATGTCTATGGAATCAGGGACCACGTAGTAACGCGCGATTACTAATAAAAATGCTATTTTTACCGACCAAATAAACAAAATAGGGTTATTGGTTATCTCTGTTAACAGTCCTCGCGCAACCAGATACGGTATTATAATATATCATGTAAACTGATGGGAGTTGGAAAAGTTAGGTATTTGAGGAAAGAAGCTTCTGATTGAATATAAGCACATTCGAAGAAATCGGATCAACGTTGGCTATTAAAACAAAAAAATACACAGAAACAATTCAGCTATCAAGTAACTTGTAAAATTCAAATTAAGTTATACTGCTGATGCTATTGTCCAGAGTCTGCAGTCAGCTGAGATTTGGTACAGAATAAGGTCTACAAAAATTATTACAAACTAACACGTAAGCATAAAAATATAAATTACTATAATTATATATATATATATATATATATATATATATATTCATTGTACCTTCTTGTGTGCAAAAACAAAAAGAAATTTTATCAGATATAAGAAAATTTTCTTTCTCATGGTCTTCTCAAATATCTACTCATGAACATATCTTTATATATAAATTGGAAAGCAAAACAAGATAGAAATATGTGAACAAAGCGAGTGTGAAAAATATAAACCAATCAAATTGCGTGCGTCACATCCAGTTCAAGCTCAATGCTTGTACGTGCTTCTTCTGCTTACATAAATCCGACTGAAATTTGTTTATCCATTAGGCTTCGTATTTGGCTAGTTCCCTTTTGTTTTCGCATTTAGAAATTACTTGAATGCTACGTCTGGAGAACATACGTGCGATGTTTCGATGACGTGTTGCGCAATAGCAGAATTGTATTCACCATTTGATTTAAAACAGGCGTTTAAGTTGCAACGATCTCTCAGTCGAGTAATTAACCGTCTGGTCGATCGGCCTACGTAAGTTGATCGAAAACTTGCGCATGTATATTGGTAAATATTATTTGATATCGACATTAACGGCTGTTTCTCTTTGATTGCTGGCAAAGGCAAGTGTGTTACCCTATATAACACTCGTAGTTTCGTTGCATTAAATGTGCGTATTAATGCTGCTTCAACTTTATTTTGTGCCATTCGGGAAACTGCATCCCCTTAAATGGTATGTTTTGGTAGACTCTTTTCTTTCTGGCCCATAATACGTCTGTTTCTGTTTAATTCCCCTTTTAATAATTGATTCAATTAATTATCTGGGATAGCCATTAGATATTAAATCGTTATTTGCTTTATTATATGCATTTGCTTTAGGATCTTGACTAACCAACCTGTCAATTCTTGAAAAGCAACCATGAACTGATGATAATTTATAGTTAAATGGCACAAAACTGCTGTAATGCAAATACTGTGCAGACCATGTTGGATTTTGGTAAATTGTTCTGTTTAATTTACCATTAGTTTCTTTATTTAATAGTACATCTCGGAAAGTATTTGCACAGTATTTGCATTAGAGCAGTTTTGTGCCATTTCAATATAAATTATCAACAGTTCGTGGTTGCTTTTCAAGAATTGACAGGTTGGTTAGTCAAGATTCTAAAGAAAATTAATATAATAAATCAATTAACGATTTAATGTCTAATGGCTAGCCCAGACAATTAATTGAATCCATTATTAAAAGAAAACAGTCTACCTAAACATCCCATTTAAAGGGGATGCAGTTTCCCGAATGGCAAGAAAGAAAGTTGAAGCAGCATTAACACGCACATTTAATGCAGCGAAAAAAATAGTGTTACTTAGGGTAAAATACTTGCCTTGACCAGAAATCAAAGAGTAACAGACATTAATGTCGATATCAAATATTATTTACCAATATACATGCGCAAGTTGTTGATGAACTTACGTAGGCCGATCGACCAGACGGTTAATAACTCGAATGAGAGAACATTGCAACTTAAACGCCTGTTTTAAATCAACATCGCACGTATGTTCTCCAGACGTAGCATTCGAATTAATTACTAAATGCAAAAACAAAAGGGAACTAGCCACATACGAAGCCTTATGGATAAACAAATTGCAGCCGGATTTATGTAAGGAGAAGAAGCACGTACAAGCATTGAGTTTGAACTGGATGTGACGCACGCAATTTGATTGGTTTCTATTTTTCACACTCTCTTTGCTCACATATTTCTATCTTGTTTTGCTTTCCAATTTATATATAAAGATATGTTCATGAGTAAATATTTGAGAAGACCATGAGAAAGAAAATTTTCTTATATCTGATAAAATTCCTTTTTGTTTTTGCACACAGGAAGGGTAAAATGAATTTTATTAAAGCTCGCATTTCAAAAGAATCTTTCAGAAAACTAGATGAACTAGTGACGTTAAAGTGTAGAGCGCAAGGAACGTTATTGTGGAAAGAACATTATTATCAGTGTATTAAGCAATTACGATTCCCAGGTGATTTGTTACGCACTTTACGAAAGTCAAAACTACGAGTCAACCGAAGAAATCTTACAAGGTTTGCGTATACCAAAATTGAGCAATTGAAGGAAGATGAAGCAGTGTTACAGGCAAGAATTGGGTGTGTATCTTGTGTATTACATGAACTAAGTCTTTTTGCCAGAATGAAATTTTTGATGTTTTTGCCGGCAGTGGTGAGGAAAGATAAAGCAGGAATTTTGAATAAATTGGAAAAAGATGAAAAACCTGGAGTTTTGTCTGATGTAATACCGACCGATCTTGATAAGCGTGTGCTTAACTTTTCAAAAGTGCCAATCGATCAACTAACAATGGAGGCACTATCGATGGGCCGAAATTATCTAATACAACCTTCTAATAAATGCGATGTTGATTTTGAGGCAGCATTTGAATTGCTATTTGAACAAACAGCTGACTTGGAGCCTACCACTATTGATTATAAAAATTGGTTCAAAGCTACACTAGTTGATCAGGCTTCACATCTGAAATCGTCTAAATGCGCAGAGCAGCATGCGTTGACAAAGCAGCATCTAAATGCACTTAGAAGTATCAGCAGAAATGCAGACATCAAAATACTACGCGCTGATAAAGGAAAGAGCGTAGTTATAATGGACAAATCTGACTACGTACAAAAGATGGAAAACATGTTAAAGGACAAAACAAAATTCACACGTCTAGACGATAAATCAGATGAAATTGACAAGGTGGAGCGCAAAGTAATAAATGAAATTAAGATTTTGACAGATGCCGGTTTTATTGATGAGGCCACTGCACAGAAGCTCAAGCCAGTTGGATCATCTACATCAATAATGTACGGATTACCAAAAACACACAAAAGAGGTTGTCCTATGAGGCCATTTTTATCAATGGTAAGTTTTCCGTTTCATGCACTAGCTAAATGGCTAGTTTGTTTACTCGAACCATTACGTAAACTACTAGGTAATCATTCGGTTGCCGATTCGTTTGAGTTTGTAAACAAAATTCAAGATATAAATGTTAAAAACAAGATTATGGTATCTTTTGATGTTACGTCTTTGTTTACAAATTTTCCAATTGATGAAACCATTGACATTATAGTCAAAGCGGTAGAACACGATATATTACCATCGCCGGTGCCAGGTCAAACTCTACGCAAGCTTATCTTATTATGCACGAAAGACGTACGATTTCGTTTTAATGGAAACATCTACAAACAGACTGATGGTGTCGCAATGGGAAGCCCCTTATCTCCAGTGTTGGCTGAGATTTTTCTAGGACACCTAGAAAATACATCATAAAAGAGTGACATAACTAAATGTGATCAATATATACGGTACGTGGATGATATATATCTTGTACTTAAGAACAAGTCGCAATCACGAACATAGCTTCAAAGTTTCAACAAAGCACATAAGAATATCGGCTTTACGTCAGAGCACGAGAAAAATGACTGTCTGCCTTTCCTAGATGTACTATTAAAGAAAGAAACTAATGGTAAATTAAACAGAACAATTTACCATAAACCAACATAGTCTGCACAGTATTTGCATTACAGCAGTTTTGTGCCATTTCAATATAAATTATCAACAGTTCGTGGTTGCTTTTCAAGAATTGACAGGTTGGTTAGTCAAGATTCTAAAGAAAATGAATATAATAAGGCAATTAACGATTTAATGTCTAATGGCTATCCCAGACAATTAATTGAATCAATTATTAAAAGGGGAGTTAACCAGAAATAGACGTATTATGGGCCAGAAAAGAAAACAGTCTACCTAAACATCCCATTTAAGGGGGATGCAGTTTCCCGAATGGCACAAAAGAAAGTTGAAGCAGCATAACACGCACATTTAATGCAGCAAAACTACGAGTGTTATTTAGGGTAACACACTTGCCTTTACCAGCAATCAAATAGAAACAGCCGTTAATGTCGATATCAAATATTATTTACCAATATACATGCGCAAGTTCTCGATCAACTTACGTAGGCCGATCGACCAGACGGTTAATTACTCGAATGAGGGAACATTGCAACTTGAACGCCTGTTTTAAATCAAATGGTGAATACACGTCTGCTATTGCGCAACACATCATCGAAATATCGCACGTATGTTCTCCAGACGTAGCATTCAAAGTAATTACTAAATGCAGAAACAAAAGGGAGCTAGCCACATACGAAGCCTAATGGATAAACAAATTGCAGCCGGATTTATGTAAGCAGAAGAAGCACGTACAAGCATTGAGCTTGAACTGGATGTGACGCACGCAATTTGATTGGTTTCTATTTTTCACACTCTATGTTCACATATTTCTATCTTGTTTTGCTTTCCAATTTATATATAAAGATATGTTCATGAGTAGATATTTGAGAAGACCATGAGAAAGAAAAGTTTCTTATATCTGATAAAATTTCTTTTTGTTTTTGCACACAGGAAGGGTACAATGAATTTTATTAAAGCTCGCACTTCAAAAGAATATATATATATATATATATATATATATATATATATATATATATATATATATATATATTGTCAGTGACAATTTAATATTACATTAGGTTGGAAAGCAAATTCAGCGAGTAAATCTGTGATGCCTTTTTATTTAATTATATTTTTTGGGATATCCAACTCGTTTAAATGATTAGAACTGTAAGTCGATGCGCAGCAGTTTATTGAATTCTCTATAATTTTGTAATGTTGTACAACCGGCTATATAAAATGTTTATTGTTTAGATAAAGTGAACCATCCGATATATAATGATTGCTAAAATCAATAAATCATATCAATATGTGTAAACTGCAAAAATTAATTTTCGTAAGTGCGTTTAAATTTTGTTGCTGATATTCTATTAAAGTGCAGTTTTACCGGGGCAACGCAGATCCCGGGCCGCAGTAAACGTTTAACATACACATGGCATTTGGTCTACGTTCGCCAGTTTTCCTTTGTACTCTGATGACGATCAGTGAAAGTCGAAATCCGTTACTCTACCAACGCCTTTTATTTAGATATTTTTACGACTGATTAATTTCATCAATAAATTGTAGCACGTTCCTGAAAGCACGTGTTTCTTTAAATGTATTTGTTGTCCCTTTTTATGTAATGCAATTGGTCTTATTATTTAATTAATGAAAGTAACCTCCAGAAATATATAGAAATTAATAGTTTTCTCTAGATCTCTAGCTTAATTTTAAAAACTCTAAACCTAATAGACATTGTTTAGCATGCCATTATTATATGAAATACCTATTTTGCAGCTTTACAAAATGAATGGAAGAACGTGTTTTCAAATTTTAAATAAAACCTCTATTTATAATCCTATATTTAGATTACATAATGTGGCATAAATAAAATTATAACTTGTAAATTCACGAAAGAGTTGCAAGCGCAACTCGATCAGTTTAAAAATTATACAGAATAATGAAAATTATCTTAAATACCTTGAGTATATCTACTTATCAAAAATTTCTTATGTATAAATATGCCATTATACTTCTTCAAAACTAGAAAAAACTACACATTATTTATGAAATATATGTAGCTTTATAACCTGAAGTGATAGATCAGGTAGTTAGTCACTTATTGTGAACAATGATTTATAGATATTTCTTTTTACAATCTCCACTCAAAAGCAGCCATAAATTAAAGATCCTATTTATTTAAAAAAAGGAATCGTTTATACGTTATTTAAAAAAATATTTTATACAAAATCGGCTCATCTAATGTCGCTTTTAGCAAAAATTTTAGGGTTTCATGAATACTAAACTACACCGAACGCTGAAGTGTTATCCAGAAAAGTTCAACAGTTTTACTGAGCTTAGTAGCTTTCTTCGCGTTACTAACTAAATTCGTGAAAAGTATTACTGTCAGAATACATACAAATTTGTATTTATCTACTAATAGAACTACATTTTAATGTAGCATTAAAGTTTATTCGTGGTCACTTTATTAAAATTCGAACTTTGATCATTTCTTTTATCAATAAAATCAACACGAACTAGGATACTGGTTCTATTGAACACGGCCAGTTAGGCGTATTTTTTATAGATATTATGTATTTCGATTAATCCAATGGCAGAAGCACGATTTTTTCAAGAGACCACTACAAATACTTCAGAGAAAGAAATATTTAACGGGGAAATATGAGTCAAAGTATCGTGATATATATTTCGGCATCAATCTAACACAGCAAAGTAGTTCCCTGTGTCGGTGGCCAATCTAAAAGACCATCTCTATCAAGAATGCTCTCAGAAATTCGAATAAATGTTGCCTAGTCCCGTAGGCTACTTCCTATTGTTAAATTTATCTACACCATCATACTTTCTCAATCGTCGCGTGAAAATAGAATACACAATTTATGTTACACAAAATATACAGAACATTTTGCATGATGTTGTCAATTAAACACGTTTATTGGTACATGGATCTAATGCGGTTAGTGAACACAATGAATTAAATGGTTTTGACGCCGAAAACATGCAAAATATGACAGAGCAAATGCTAGGATATTTTGCCCATTAATAATTACTTTGTATCACCTTAGAGCACTGTCTAACTCGTAATCAATGGCCTCTATTTGGATAAAAAATTATGTGCATTGAAACAAAAGGACAAGTTATTGTTGAATTAACTGATAATCTAAATGAACAATAATATGAAATTAAAATAATGGCCACAAATAAATCGCAACGTTCAATGTATATATAGTTATACAAGAGGAGAAATAACAATGCTCACAATATGCGCCACGCTAGAGAAATATGTTTTGATAAGTTTCTAAATTTTTTTTACTGGTAGAAATACTTTCAATTGTAACCTATCGCCAGATTGGTGGCGTAACTTTAGCCATTATCGTCATTATCTGAGCATGAACTCTTTTAGTATCAAAACAGTAAGCTAATATTGGAGTTTCATATTTTAATGTGGTTATTATTTAAACACAAAATTAAAAAAAATAATAAAATCTAAATAGCTAGCATTTCCTCAGGATTAATAGAAGCAATGTATCTTACCTTTAAACTTATTGAACTTTGGAAATAAATTCAAACGAGAATTAAAAGCTCGACAGAAATAAAGAATTCACAAAAACAACGACCACTTAAGCAGTAATGCATTGTCTAACTAAATAATATGTCAATTTGGCGGAATTTAGAAAAATATTATCGAGGCTTATTACCGTCAACGATTACTACATGTTATTTAATAAAATATAAATGGCGACGTATATTGAGTGGTGAAATGAAAAAGCTCGAATCTAATTTTGGCCTTTTTCATTCTTTTATTTATAAAACGACTTCTTATCAGTAGCCCAGTAATAAAGAACTTATTTAGTTTTCGTTCTTGTACTAATACATTTGGAGCACAAAGCCGAAACAGGACAAGGCAAAGTACCCATATCCATTGGCAAACAGTTTCATGATATTTATATACCTTAAGTTGTTTAAGAGGTAGAGGTTATATATATCGTTATTATTTTAATTTCGGTCGAGAAATGGAGCCTGGTGCGTTCGCGCAAGGATTTTAAAAATAAGCAAATAGCAGGTATTGCAGTTATTCCACAATTGAACAAATTTCTCAAATGTCAAGGTTCACAAGCGGAACTGAGTCAATAACATGAAAAGTTCAAGATGGTACTATGAACTACCGAAAACAATATCAATACGTTAGCTGGGTCGTTCTGCTTAAAATTGTTCACTTTTATAGATTGTTTGAGTCAATTCTTGTCAAGGGCATATAAAAGCATGATTTTCCCCTCACGGATGAGTAAATCTGAAAGTGTTACTCTAAAAAACACCAGAATCTGCGGTGGTGTGCGCATGCAAAATATCTTGTGGGGCGGAAAATCTCCATGCGGCAGTACATTTGAAAGCCATATTTCATTGGATGTCAAACGCATATAACATTACTATAAGAGTTACCAATTGATAGAGATGCGAATAAGTAATTCGTATTATTTATTTCATTCTCCGGAAGTTGTAGGATAGACAGCTGTTACAAAATAGTATACGTACCAAAATTATGCGATTTTCGAAAATTAATTTGCTTCTTTCATGCATTGAAGTTTAGGACAACGTTGTGGCCAAAGCCAAAAGCCAATTATTTATCATATTTTATTTTGGTACACAATACAAAATATCGTAAAGGCGGTTCAACGGAAGTAGACGCATCAAGTTAAAAATAACTTACCTAATAGCAGTAAGATAAAAAAATGATATCGTGTTCGTGCTGTGCTTGTAATATTAAATAAAGCTGTAGAATAGTTTTTTTCAGTGCAATAAGTCGAGATGTTAATATAGAAATAAATAACGGATCAGGCTACATTGAATTCATTTCGAAAAGCTTGGTTTAGTTTTGAATCCATTTAAGGCAACGCATTCTCTGCGCCGAATTAAACGGACCTGAACAAAAAGCATGTAGTCATTTGAAAAAGAGATAAATTTTACATATAATCTTTATACAAATTGTACGCGATTACTGCTTGTACTGTCCAACCATCAAATAAGTCCTGAGTAGATGTATATTGAGAATAAGGCGCATTTAACACACCTGCTCACTAATCACCAAGAAGCACGAGAAGAATGTGTAAATTAGAGTATAATTTAACTATGTGCCACCTTTTTTCAAATCCGTCTGGTCCTATTTGAGCTAATGTACGCAGTATCTGGAATAAAATTTTAAAGCAAGAATTTTTAGTAATAGTTATGCTTAGCTGAACTGAAATCATCATGATGATGGAGCTGTGTCCTATGTGTAAAATTAATACGGTCTGAAAGACAAAAAATAAAAAGATTAATATATTTGCATTAGGATATTGTAGGTTTCTGCATTTTTGTACGGATTTTGTGTACTTTTCCACTGACTGAATGCGCACAACGACTATATATATATATATAATATATATATATATATATATATATATATATATATATATAGTGAGTTGGCTTTGAAGTCGCATTGTCGTAGACTTTATATGATGTTAGCTTCACTATTGCAGGTTTACACATTCGTCTAGTAGATTGTACCGTCCTATTATTCCACATTCTTCTACCAAATATATAGTGGTTAAAGGGCGTAATACCGGCTCCTACTGATGAGTCGCCAGTAAGCACGCAACGAATGTGCATGAGATTATACTTTCTGTTCATGCTGTCTTTGGTTTATCCTTCTGGTCACAAATCAACTAATTTGTTACTAAGTTCACAACACCTAATGCATACATGCATATACATTAGCTCTTCGTAACAAACGGTATTTAACTATATCTAGCGATCTTTCTTTTAGCCGAATTCAAAGACGTTGTATGTTTATACATTTTAACTTTTCAAAATTCTTTGGACTCCAGCGATAAAAAAACATTTGTGATAAAATTTATTTAAAATAAATCAAGTAGTTATGAAAAAATAATTTGCTT
The DNA here is from genome assembly GCA_029291075.1 of Eudiplozoon nipponicum. Taxonomy (NCBI): domain Eukaryota; kingdom Metazoa; phylum Platyhelminthes; class Monogenea; order Mazocraeidea; family Diplozoidae; genus Eudiplozoon; species Eudiplozoon nipponicum. Next base: position 43,037 of record JAQBSW010002089.1, on the reverse strand, counting down.
GCTTATGGAGATTTTACGTCCAAGGCGTGACGACAATTTCAGGTTGCAGTTAAGCTACTTACGTTTTCAAGGCTTTTGCTATATCCTTATTTATAACATAGCTTTCAAATGTATTACTTTTTAGTGATATTATATCCATAAAGATATAAACTTAATCCAGTATATGATTTTATTCAACGTATTAGATTATCGTAATTAAATTTAATGTAAAAGTTTAACAGTTATAATGAGAATAATTTAATTTGTAATGATAAAACAATCACGGAAATCCGGAAAATTTCGCTCGGTTATTTGAATGTTGATTACGATAATTCTATGCCTCCCTATTGTTTGACCAGAGCGCAAACACTCAGCAAATATTTAATGACTTAATGAGGGACATGTGCAGAGTCAAAATAAGTTGCAGTAAAAACGATAAAATCTAAAATTATCAAAAATTTACAGAAGAACATAGTTTTCTTTTTTTTCTCCAAACAACTGATAAATTAAGTAATTCGTGACGATATATTTAAAAAGATAATCATATATTAAAATAAATAATCAGATGTATTCGTCTGATTAAAAGACGATAATTGTTTCAACATCTGGTAAGAAATAATGCTAGCTTAAATTTTCGGAATTTTTATAATAATCAAAGTACAATTGATTTATTTCCGTATTAATGTGTTGTAATTTTGGTGAAAATGAAAAATAGAATAAAATCTTATTTGATTTTCGTTTGCAATATAGCAATATAATTGAGTTTCTTGCTCAAACACGTGTTAAAACATACATAAAATTTAATGAATGAATTAATATACACTTTATTTATTATTCTAATTTAAGATATTCTTTGTTTAGTTGCAATGTACAAGACAAATTCTAACGTACCAATGTGCATGCTATATTTGCAAAATCCTTTAATTTTAAGCCGTTGCGTTTAACTAAACCCGGAGAAATTTGTTTCTGCAATGTCATTGTTATTTCAACTATCATTGGTTTGGGGGCTGATTAAAAAAGAGGAACATAAAAAGTGACACGGTTAGCAATCAGAATAAGTGGTATCATAAAATATTTTTTATAAAATTTAATTTACGATGGATTAAAAGTTTCAATTAATCATTCAAATTCTTATAAAAGTTCCTTTTTAAATGCGAGCTTTAATAAAATTCATTGTACCCTTCCTGTGTGCAAAAACAAAAAGAAATTTTATCAGATATAAGAAACATTTCTTTCGCATTGTTTTGTCAAATATCTACTAATAAACATATCTTTATATATAAATTGGGAAGTAAAACAAAATACAAATATATAAACATGGAGAGAGTGTGAAAAACAGAAATCAATCAAATTGCGTGCGTCACATCCAGTTCAAGCTCAATGCCTGTACGTGCTTCTTCTGCTTACATAAATCCGGCTGCAGTTTGTTTATCCATAAGGCTTCTTATGTGGCTAGTTCCCTTTGTTTTTGCATTTAGTAATTACTTTGAATGCTCGTCTGGGGAACATACGTGCGATGTTTCGATGATGTGGTTGCGCAATAGCAGCAGTTTAGTAAGCAAGAAGAAGCACGTACAAGCATTGAGCTTGAACTGGATTTGAAGTACGTAATTGATTGGTTTTCGTTTTTCACACTCTCTCTATGTTCACATTTTTCTATCTTGTTTTTGCTTTCCAATTTATATATAATGATATGATTATTAGTAAATATTTGAGAAGACAATGCAAAAAAATCTTATATCGGAAAAAAATTTCTTTATGTTTTTGCACACAGGAAGGGTACAATGAATTTTATAAAAGTTTTATAAATAATATATCTTATTGAATAATCTTGATAAAATTGCATTGAAACATATAGCCTGGTGTATGGCGATTCCAAACATGCAGTAAAAGCAGTGCTATCTTAAATCTGGCTGCTATTAATGAAAAACAATTTTCTTGTCTGCATGCTCCTTATGAAAGTTCTACAGAGTCAGCCGTTGACTGTCAGGACTTACACTGTAAATACACTTGCTACGAAAATATCGTTATTCGACTGAGAATATTATATAATTAATATTGAAAAAGCGTTGTCCTACAAGGTACTCAGTAAGTAAATTGCTCCAATGATTTTAATGAAAGCGTCATGAATTTTTTCGTCTTAATTTCGTTATAGCTAGCTTAATTAAAAATCGTGTATACCATACACGATGTAATTCAAATAGGAAACAAATATTCTTTAATAGATTTATTTCTATTTGGGTTTAATGTCTTTAAATCTACATTTATGTAAATAATTCAATAATATAATATGCATTCGCGGAACATCGTAATATATATATATATATATATATATATATATATATATATATATATATATATATATATATATTGTAATCATGAACTACTATGAAAGATCCAATGTCATCTACATTCTAATACGCTGAGTTTTGTGGAACGTTATTACTCGCATTTTTTGATTAATTATAAATCAGTGAATTGCATGTCAAACGTGAATATTTGAAATGCAATACATAGGCAAAATTTTGTAAGTATAACATATTATTTCATAAACAAATTCTTTAATTATTTTAGCACATGTTTAAATATACCAGACGACGGATTAGAAGCTCAAATTTCATTTATTGAAAAGTCGAGCAGCAAACAATATAAAATTCAAATAAAGCACCGCTCAATGTTCTTTTTATATATTTCTTCCCAGATGCATATTGGGCTAATTGTTTTTTTAAATATGATAAATTTACGGTGTATATGAAGGAAAATAAACTGCATAAAAATATTCTAATTCATCAGCCTTATATTTACGTTAAGTTTTTTGTTATATAATTTTTATATACTTGTTGATATTGGTGTCCTTTATGCACTGTCAACAAACTCACAGACGTACTCGTTTGAGCATAAGAAACATTACTTAGGCTCTTTACACTGGCGGTTGTCCATGGCAGCTGGTATTTCAAACTGAGCAACGGAACCACACTTACTCAATAATTTACGTACCTTAGCCCCGACTTATTTGAGCCTGGCATCCATGGCAGTATATAAAACACTATCAGCTACAAATTTCCTAAACATCTGATCGGAAATATATGCGCCAGATTTTGTTAACTCCCTCATAAACTGGTTTTTGTTGCGAGCGCTAGATTTAGTGTACCGCCCCATTTACGGGTCCTCCGCGCATGAGGCATATCATATATGCGTCAATGGCGAGATCGCCAATTTTTTAGACTTTAGTTTCATATCTAAACTTCTAAGCACATCAAAGATGTGATGCCCGTATCCTTACAATAGTAAGAACTATTTGTTACATATATTGTACTTATAATGCACTATCAAGGTTGAAATTTAAGACTGGTCGGCTTAACTACTTCAAAACATATAAATTGCCTACGTCTGATCCGCCATTAGTTTCCTAAATGGAAAATTGGAAAATATATATGCCAGAATCGTTCGTAGATCCGCATACGCCCTAGAATGCGATAATATAACTACAAAAGCAAAACCAGCTGTAATATCTGACCTGCTATGCTGTATATAACAATGAATATTTTACGATGAAATAAGGGTATAAGAAATCACTTGTATTATATGTTAGACATGAAAATAGCTAGGAGTCTGAGAACCAACCTTGTCCTCCCTTAATCCAGACAGCGCTCGACAGTACAAAAATTCTAAACTAAAAATTCGCATGATCGAAAAAGATAAATCCTAAAAATCATTTCAACACAGATTGTTCCAGGAACAAGTAAAGCATATTCAAAATAATTTCCTCCATAAAATATTTATATTATAATAAGATAAGATATAATAAGATAATGTGGAAACATTAATTGCTAATTTATTTTTGTATGAGAAGATAGCAACGTCCACAACATATATTGCTAGGGTATATTGTTAAGAACCTATGAAAAACGATCAGATTTATTTTTGGTGTGATTCTACATGATCATAATATAAATTTAAAATAAATTATGACAAAAGACCACTTCAAACGAATTAAACGATATTAAAGTATTATTTACTAACGAATTTGACAATGATATCCCGAATAACCATTGGAACATAAGCACACTGGTGTATTCTGATAGGGAACTGCGCAATTTCCGCCATTAAAACATATCCGATGTTCGCATGGATCTGCAAATAAAAGAAAATATATTCTGTGTCTACTATGTGGCATCACTAAAATAATATTTTTATATTCAACAATACAACTGAGGTAAAAATTTCTTATGCTTAATATTAAATCTTATAAAGTAGATTTATGTAATTTATTCTGTTGGTCTATTTGTACAAAAACATTATCGTCGTTAATGCGAGTATTTAGAAGATCAGCATGATAATCACTTCACTTCAGTGATTTTAAATCATATTCAGCCACATATGGTATAAAAGGACGTAGTAATAAACGCAGAATTAAATGAGAACCACCATACAAGGGTTAAATAAATGCTAGATTTGAAACGTTATATCAGCCTATTTCTCCAATTAAAATGATAATTACAATGTCAAATATGAATTTTTCGAGGAGTTCAGACATCGTTCTGGAACTTTACCTGATCTGCGTTTTGACTAACGCAGCTTTCATTGTTCCAGTAATTTTCTTTCATCAAAATATTTCGGCCTTGCTTACCGTAGGCCTTCATCAGTTGCATCTCACGAAACAAATGAAGCAAGTGTTTTATTTCCTCTAGTCATAATATTTATATACCTCAGACTGATCTTTCATTAGATATTCGCGTGTCACATGCGTGTGTGTGTGCATTTTTCATAACCGTTGTTTTCATCTAACTAATTTCGACCAGAGTGGCTGAATAATAATTTATCAATTGCATGCAATAACTATTCGTTTTTTTATTTTTACACACTCAATGTAAATGACGTAACTGAGATGGGGGAGACCCATAATTCAGAAACACTCGTCATAAAAACATGCCATGAGTGATAAAACCAGAAGTCCGAAAGATGTTAAATTACAATTCAAACCACTAGGTTGCACTCAAGATAGATAAGTTAATAACAGTTAATGCCGCACGCCACGCATGTGCATGTGTATGTGTATGCATAACTATTTTGATACACATGTACGCACATCTAAATGAAACTGTAGTCAATAGACATTAATTTACCCTTTGCACGAGTCAGACAAATTATTACTTATAAATATTGTATTATTAGAATATCTCCAATGGGTAGGGTGGGGATGTCGAGCAGAAAATTAGGGTTGAAATCAGTAATTGTTTTAAAATCAAATGAATAGTTAGAGATGAAATTTTGACGACTATATTGATAATAATTGTTTATTCATTTGTTGAATAAAAGCCTACTAATTAGTTAATCTTAATCTGATGTTCTTAATCTTTTACTGGAGCTAGCTTCAGTTACCAATTCATGCAATCGCCTTTTTCCTTCCACTAGCTAGTGCAGTATTCCAAATCGGACCTAAGGATTTTTCAACAGCTGTTTCATTCATAATATTATCTCTAGATTTAATTTCTATAGATTCCCTAATCAATCTCGTCATCCTATTACGACTACATATTGCTATGCGTTTGCATTCCTCCCAGTCGATAGTATGCCCAGTCTCCACTACATGACGAGCAAGATCAGATTTAGCAATATGTCCATATTTACACGCAGTTTTATGTTCACCTCTTCTTACTTTGATTGGACGCATGGTTTCACCAACATACTTGAGACTGCAATCATTGCATGGGATCTCATACACTCCTGAAGTGTCTAAGGGTTCAATCTTTTCTTTTTGGTTAGGGAGTATAGTGCCTAGTGTAAGGGGCTGTTTTAAAACGGTCCTTATATTGTATTTTAAAGCTATTGATTTCACTTTCCTACTTAATATAGAGTCCGGTAATACCATGACCTTCCGCTCTTCCTTCTCCTTATCCTCTTTTATGTATCTCAAACTAGGATTAAAATTCTTCACCATGTCCCTCATTGTTGTATCTATTAAATGAGGAGGGTAACCATTAGTTTTTAATATATCACGTAGTCTGTCTAATTATAACTTCCTATGCTTTATATCTGTTAACCTGAGACTTCTTAATGTTAATGACTTTAAGATCCCGACTTTCATACGGAACGGATGATTGGACTTGAAATTAAGAAGAATTCCTTAATAAGTATCCTTCCTATAAATATCTCTTCGCAATTTCAGTCCATTTTTAATTAATTTGACATCTAAAAATGGTAATTCACCTCACGATTCCCTTTCAAAGGTAAATTGTAGTTCGCTTATTCGATTAGCTAAATTTAAGCAATTTACCAATTCATTGTCACCATGGTTCCAGATGAGTAATATATCATCCAAGAAACGTAGGTACAATTTTGGTTTTAATGGGGTTTTATCCAACAGATTATTTTCCAAATAATGCATAAAGATATTGGCTATTGGGACCGACAACGGTTGTCCCATTGGAACGCCCCAAATTTGTTTATAAAATTCCTTACGAAATTTAAAATAAGTGGAGGACATACAAATACACATCATCTCTATGACGTGTCCTAACGTCATTTTGCTTCCTTCTAATATTAATGGGTGATCAACTAGGAAACTTCTAAAACAATCCAAAGCCTCAGGTACCAGTATATTTGTGTACATAGATACTACATCTAAGCTTACTAATCTATCCTTTTCATCTAGTACACATTTATCACCAATTTCAACTAAATGGTATGAGTTAAGCAAGGTATTTTTGTAAGAAATAGGAATATTTTCTTATTCTATGGCACAAAAACATTGAAATTTTATATGTTGGGGAGTGTTGTACATTCACTTCACTTCTTAAAGGATTGCCCGGCTTATGCACTTTAACTAAACCATTAACTCTGGATGCAACCGTATCTCTTTGAATGAGAGTGTTTCCAAGCGGCGTATCCAATTCCTCATTAGCAATCATATTATTTATTAATAATTTTACTTGCCCTTTTAACTTATCAGTAGAGTCTTTTGTTATTTTAGTGTATACTTCAGCATTACTTAATTGTTCTATCATTTTATTGTTATAATCAGATTGATTCATCAGAACTGTAGCTCCTCCTTTATCCGCCTTAAGACATATAACATTATTTGATACTAAATCCTTTCTGAGACGTTTAATTTCATAATTAGGCTTAACTTTATCCTCTTATGTAATCGTGAATTCAGCAGCGCCTTTATCTATGTGCTGCATTTGCTTTAATTTAAATGCTGGGTGGCATAGCAACTGATAGGGAAAAAATCGTGTGGGGTGCGAGTGACTTAGCCAATAATTATTGAACAAAAAATTACTTAAATAATCTAACACAAAAGTCCTTATCATTATGATCAGAAATAACGGTAACCATACAAGCGTGTGAGTTATAATTTCATTAATTACAATTTTTTGTAAAGTGTGAATGGCACTAGCCTGAAATTTAATAAGTATCTCATTTAAAACGAGTCCCCTGTACTGAACTGAAATGATGTTGCAAAATCAATATAGAAAAACCACTCTTGGCACGATAATCAGTAAACATAATAGTAATTGAAACAGTTTGTTAAGAAATAAATAGAATATGAGAAATGAAAACGAATTTTGTGTTTAACTCAGAAAATTCTAAGCGGAGCTTAATGTGAGAATAGGTAAAATAAAATTGAAATCTAACGATGGATAACATTCACGTAATTTCTCACAGACGAGAAAATATCTGAACGCAACAAATATATCGGGAATCTGCATAATTTCTTGTTTATTGAATTGGCGGCTGGACATTTCAAACAGGACCATGTTACATTTTTCAGTGTAAATATATTCGTTAACGATGCCACAAAGATAGATATAATGTGATATAAGTTATTTGAAAAGAATTTAGATTGCTCGAGACCAGTCGTTTTAAAAATATAAACACAACAATATAATATTTGGGGAAATATAAAAGAAGAAAAATGGACACAATACATTTAAAAATTTGTTTATTTTCAAAGACAAGTTGTTTCTCCAAGAAAAACTGAAAATTTCGATGATAAACTTGTTCAAATCGATTAGGAAAAAAGATTGAACTAGGGCGGAGGAGTCATACCACTTTAAAAGTAACCGATGATGGTATAAACCAATGACAAATTTCGACGTTAGAAGAAGTAAAAGCGTTTTTGTGTTACATAACATCTCATTTTTATATAGTCAACAGAACGGAAAAGAATGAAATATACATAAGAACGACAAATGAATTTAAAGAAATCAATTCGGTTGACAAACTAGAAAATTCAGCTTAAGTTGATTACCCTATACAGAAATATTCTTTGTTTTATGCAATCGTTACAATTTAAACTAATTCAATTGATTTATTTTATAATGAAAGATAATTTTTATTCCATCATGTTGGTTGAAAGAGATGCATAGGAATAATGGAAATCACAATGTCAAAATCCCATGACCTGCACGTTTCTCAGAGAAGGTCTTCGTGTAGTTGCTTAGGAGGTGTCCGGGAATATTGTAAAGTTAAGTTGCATTAAAAATGTTAAAACAATATTGTGATTATAAGGTTATTTATTTTGTTAAAAGACCAAAGAATGTGAAAATTTTTATAGCAGTGTGCCCACCGACATATCCGAGTGGGAACGGTGTTGTTTAATTTGCACATGCTGTTTAAAAATATTTGGATTTTCATCGGGATGATTTAGATTTTGTTGCTGGTAACAGACGACAAAATTGTGAAATAACTGTTAAATACTGTTTGTTCCGGAGAACATATATATATGCAAGTATGCATTAGGTGTTGCGAACCTAGTAACAAATTAGTTCAGTTGTGACCAGAAAGATAAACCAAAGGCAGCATGAACGGAAATTATTACTGTTTCGTAAATTATGTATCAGTATGCTCAACCACTATATATTTTGGTCAAGGAGATTGTACCGTCCTATTATCCCACATTCTTGCCCAAAATATATAGTGGTTAAAGGGCGTAATACCGGCTCCTACTGATGAGTCGCCAGTAAGCACGAAACGAATGTGCATGAGATTTTACTTTCCGTTCATGCTGCCTTTGGTTTATCCTTCTGGTCACAACTGAATTAATTTATTACTAGGTTCATACTCTTGAAATAACTGTTCGAATCTATAATTATGATCTAACGAAGGTCATAAAAACGGACAAGCGATTTGCTTTGCTTAGAAAATGTATATTTCGAGACAGATTCTATTCATCTGTACACATATGAGGTTTTTTTGCTAACTCAATGAATTGTACCATAAACAATTTATATTTATATGACGAAATACGTTTGTACACGTAATTCAAATCATGGCATCAAGCGCTTTTCTTCTGTATTATATAATATACCGAACTGTTTTATGTAAATTAACTTATTTAAAAATGAGTAAATAGTGAGATTATTTTGAGACTAACTGATTTATTAATTTGATCCAGAACAGCATTTCTTTCATAAGTTTCTGAACAAGACTGGTGTAAGTAATTCTTATTGTAAAAATTGAAAGTGATAATAATGTTTAACGCAGTTTGATTAATATTATCAAAAATTGAGATAGGACACAACAGACAAATAATTACTTATGGCATGTTCTGAAAGAAAAACAAATCACATGGGGCCCAAAAATTGCCGTATACGTTTTATTTGGTAAAACTGATATCACTAAGTTTAATTTAGCAACTGCACTGGTGTCTTCAAAGCGAAAACTATTAATAAACAGTGGATTTGTCTTTTAGAAAACAAAATATACATAATATATTCTATATTAAAACGTGTTTTCTTTTATAAATTCTATTTTAGCCATTTTTGTACATTTTTTATTATGGCTTGAGAAACAAGTAAATTATTGAATCGAAAATAATTATAATGCATGCATATGCTAACAATTGCAACAGGCTATTTAAAGTTCACTTGACTTTAATTCGACCCTCAAATCTAGTGCATTATATATTGAATATTTTCTGGATAACTACGAGAGTAAAATTGAATTAAACGCATATATTGAACAAGATCAAAAAGTAAGTGGTAAAGTTTTATACCGCACCACACACACGAAAATACAGGTCAAATATATTCACCAGTTTATATTCAAATCATTTTCGATTATATTTCTATGAATTAGTTGTTGATTAACATTGTTGCATACTGAAAAATTACGTTAAGCTGCGGTTTCGATTATGATGATAATATTGATTTTGAAGCAATGAAAATGAAACCGATGCTGATGCGGTAGATGAAGATTTTAAGGGTTTTCCTGCAGATGATATTGAACGAAATACTGATGACCATAATGTTGAGAATGATGATGACGATGAACACAATTTAACAACTTAACTAATGAACAATTTATGTCATTATTATTTCTTTAAATATTTGTGTTATCAGTTTAATTATTATTATTATTTTTATTGTTACTTGATTATCATTATTATTATTTATTATTATTATTACTATTAGTATAAGTAGCATTAGTATTACTACTTATTATAGGAGTAGTTGTATTTTTAGTATTAATAATTGTTGTTGATTTTTGTTGTTGTAAATGTAGTAGTATTAATAGTTCAAGTATTGTTAGTAGTAGTAGTAGTACTTTCGTGATTTAACAATGGTTAATTCGTAAATTTAAAAAAGTTTCAAACTCACCGTCATCCCAAATCACTGTATAAACTGGCGATATCATAGGTTGTTGTAATACTGGAAATTCCAAAATGGAGATAGAAAAAGTGCAAGATTCTTTAAAAAATTATATGCACACATTTATTATATGTTGGCTAATAAGACATATATATATAACACAAAATTATTTTCTTCATTTATTACCTGGTCTTTGATTTGCAAAGCCAAATTTTGACAAGCACTGTCTTCATTTTTTAAATTTTTATCCCAACCATTTCGTCTTTCAGCACCAAATACCCTTCCCGACAAGTAATTCATCTCACCAAAAAAATACAATTATTAAGTCGGAGAGCAAAAAAATTTTCTTTTGATTATTTCCTTAATTGGTTGTTGATACTGGAAAACTTGTGTAGTTTTCTTGATTTAATTATCGGTTAATAAATGATAGGGCACAATTTTTTTGAAAAGTGAGGTTTGTGTGAATGGTGAGTGACCAATTAAAATAAAGTTGACGTTCTTGATATAAACATCAATCTCATTACGTATGAACTACTGTTAGTATAACAAAAGCATTGCATGTGTCTATTCGTATTTAACTCAAAATCTCGAATGTAATTTAAATATTTGTTATCAATTGTTATAACAAGATGCAATCATTCGCATCATTGACAATTTGTATATTAGTTTTGGCACTTTGACAATACAAATACAATTTTTTGAGGAAACAAAAGTCATCTGGCCCGAAAAATAAAAATTTCAAGATATAATTTAAAAAAAGTATGATGTATAGGGAAGGGAAACACCGAATTGCTGTTATATATCGATATTTATATCGTTGGGGCTGGTAGTAGTTGCGTCAGTTGCACTTAATGCAAAATAAACACAACCGCGTTTATCGTAGTATTCCGTGGAATCCTTCACTGCGCACTTAGGATTGATGCATTCTAGAAATGAAATTAAATTTTCGCATATTTTAACATTGCAAAAGCACAACACTGTAGGTATGCGAGACCAATTACGTTGTTGGCCGTTGCGCGGAATTAAAATGAATATTTGTGCGTAATAAATTTGGCAAAGCTTGTATCGAACTTGCGCATACGGGACCGCAAGATAACCCTCTGTACAACTGATTAAATGCATCGTTTTACGTTTTAAAATTTAATTTATTATTTTGGTTTTAAGCCAAATGACTTGTAAATATTTACAATAAGCCACATATATGAAAGCTAAAATAATCATCAATCCTTAATCAAAAGTTTGATCATTTATACCCGTATTTAAATGTATATTATAACTTATGCAAATGAAATACTTCAGCATTTATAACATATAATTTTAGGAAAACCAACTCTAAATACTTTGCTAACCTTTTAAATAAAAGACCTGTATTGATGAAAACAGGATTGATACAAACATTAATATTTTAGAGTCGTTCAATATTAGGAAATATGCTTTATTTAGTAAGTTTATCATAAATTTTATGTATAAATAATGCAAAAAACCTAAAAAATATCTGCTTCCGAATAACCCATTACATTAAGAGATACTGGATGCAGCCTTCAAGTGAAAAAAGCTTTATGTTGATAAAGCGGAATATCGTAAATTTATAAATTATGTAAGTCATATAAACGACTTAATATTTTAGCAAAATTATCATTCTAATTATTGGTTATAAAATTTTTTTTAAATCTAATGACTTGCAATACGTACACCAATCTGCTTATTTTAAAATAGACAACAATTTGAACTGTACTCAATTCCAATCCAGTTAAGGAATTATAAGGAATGTAATATAGGATATATATTCATAACTCAATCACTTAATTTCAGGACTAAAAAACTATCTGTTATTATTCAAAACCTCGGAATGTCTTTATTTGGCTGAATATATTAATTAAAACTGAATTTATTTCCAGTAAAATTTTTCGTTCATTTCTTAATGGTATACTGCTTTAAAATGCTTTATGTGAATTATAAATTGATTTTAGCCTTCTTGTTTCAGAATAAAAATTATGACTTTATTTTTATTTTTCATGAATTAGGTAGTATTATTGAAATATAAGTATTTGAATATGGCTGAGTTTAGTAGGTTTTGGTGGAAAATTACGAATACGCATTACAATTATGCCCGTTGTAAATGTAACGTTTTTTCAAAATGATTTATTATATCATATATTTTATTATCCTATGCTGTAATCTTTGCTGATGACGCTCAAAAATTTGAATGGAATTTGATTGCTAGACATCTCCTAGCTAACGTTATTTAAATGGTGATCATTATATGATTCTATTTTGGTTCAGGCTGTAGTGAGTGCTTCGGTTTGCGTAATAAGCAAATAATTTGTTTAAAAAGAATTACACTACAATTTGCATTGTAAAGAGTTGCATACTAATGGTAATGCTGATTGATCATGGTTTGGATGTTTGACCATTAGAACATAACAAGAATACATCATAAAGAAAAGTTATTTCACGCTTTCATCTGGCTCAGCTCAGTTGAAAGCTAATAAAATATTTCTAAATCTGATTAATTTCACCTTTAAATATGCAACAACATTATGTAAGTATGTATTAGGTGTTGCGAACCTAGTAACAAATTAGTTCAGTTGTGACCAGAAGGATAAACCAAAGGCAGCATGAACGGGAAGTATAATCTCATGCACATTCGTTTCGTGCTTACTGGCGACTCATCAGTAGGAGCCGGTATTACGCTCTTTAACCACTATATATTCGGTAGAAGAATGTGGAATAATAGGACGGTACAATCTCCTAGACGAATGTGTAAACCTGCAATAGTGAAGCTAACATAATATAAAGTCTACGACAATGCGACTTCAACGCTAACTCACACTATATAATATATATACCGAGTCTGTAAAGGATACTAACACTATGGCTATTGTGTTAGTAACCGATACCAACATTATTGTACCGAAAAGGTACATGATACTAACACTATGGTTTCCGAGTCGGTACATGATAACAACCTGATGGATATAAATTTATGCTAAAGTTCACCGAAATTGAGAATTACAACAATTTTTGAACACCTGTTCCTCCAGTAAATCCAAACACTCTGGCATTGATCGATATCAGTTATCACATTTCGCGGCAAACATGACATCATTCAATTCAATATATTACAGTTAAATACTGATTGTTGCGAAGAAGTAATATATATGCAAGTATGTATAAGGTGTTGCGAACCTAGTAACAAATTAGTTCATTTGTGACCAGATGGAAAAACCAAAGACAGCGGGAACGGAATGTATAATCTCATGCACATTCGTTTCGTGAACAGGTGTTCAGAAATTGTTTTTATTCTCAATTTCGGTGAACTTTAGCATAAATTGATATACATCAGGTTGGTATCATGTACCGACTCGGAAACCATAGTGTTCGTACAATGAACCTTTTCGGTACAATATTGTTGGCATCGGTTACTAACACAATAGCCATAGTGTTAGTATCCTTTACAGACTCGGTATATATATTATATAGTGTGAGTTAGCGTTGAAGTCGTATTGTCGTTGACTTTATATAATGTTAGCTTCAATATTGCAGGTTTACACATTCATCTAGGAGATTGTATCGTCCTATTATTCCACATTCTTTGACCAAATATATAGTGGTTAAAGAGCGTAATACCTGCTCCTAATGATGAGTCGCCAGTAAGCACGAAACGAATGTGCATGAGATTATACTTTCCGTTCATGCTGTCTTTGGTTTATCCTTCTGGTCAAAAATGAACTAATTTGTTACTTGGTTCGCAACACCTAATACATACTTGCATATATATTAGTTCTTCGCAACAAACGGTATTTAACACTATGTAAGTCTGTAACAAAACGCTTGTCAGCATTTATTGCAATCATTTTGTGGATTTTAATTAAATATGCATGACTGGTGCAGCTAAAATTATAAGGCCTAAGCGTTGAGATATTTCAGTTGAATGTTTTTCATTGGTGTATGGAAATTGTTAAATTGAACCTCTGGGGAGAAATAATATGTGATTTATCTGCAGAAGTTCCACCAATTGTTAAAATGTTAGCTTCAAATTATTTCTATTTTCGATAAACAAATGAATATATAAATGAAATTTTCTTAATTTCAATAATAGATTTGTCCCCTGTGAGGTTATCATCCTTAACCACATGTGGGTAAATCAGATTATTTAGAGTGATAAAAAGCTTATATTCCCATGATTACCTCGGTTTAGAACATGAAAAGTTTCTACAGGAGAGTTGTCGCAATTTGACTTTATGGCATATAACTACTACACTTTCTTTAAAATATCACGTTTATTGGGAACTCTCAGTCAAATAATTTAATCCTACACTCCATTATGTGTAATTGTAATTTTTTTCACAAATTCCTGCATTTACTTAATCTAAATCTTTGGTCCATTCTGACCTTTGCAAAAACAAACATTTGAAGCAAATATATTAAAGAAAAACACAGAAATAGCTTATTTAAACGTAAATCAATGAAATAATTAAATGAAAAATTGCTAATTATTATAAAATATTTATTACAAATTATTTATAAATAGGTTTATGTGCTACTAGTGGGATAGTAAATTTAAAATTGGTCAATTTATAGAAACTAATAAATATATTAAAATATCAAATTTTCAGGTTTCTTTGACCAAAAAAATATAAGATTTTATGATTGAATGTTATGAAATACATCTTAAATCGTGAGAGTTTTATAATTTTCATTATTCCCAAATTCTGTTTTATAAATATTCATCCGATTTGGTAAAATCGTTCCAGAAAATTATATTAGAATGGCCAATGGCGGAAATATTTATTTAATGGGCGTCCTTATAATAAGCAGTAACTGATCTTCAGTTGTGAATCTGTTGACCAAAATCAAGAACATTTTAGTGAATGACGTTTGCGGCGATGACCGGCGATCACAGTTACTATTTCAGCTACTACCTTGATTCCAATCTGTGAATCATTATGCGTGTTTTGTAAATTTAGAGGCAGAAACTTTGGACGAGAACGCAAGTTTTAATTAAAACATTATATATATATATATATATATATATATATATATATATATATATATATATATATATATCATTATTATGTCCATTGCCTTCGAAAATTTCACAGTATATTTCAAATTAGGAAGAATAAACACATTACTAAACTTCGCTCTATAAATAAAAGATTGTGGAGCGTAGTTTAATAACCTCTAAATAAACGGCCATTATCCACTTTGTCAATAATGTGTTTTTTGTTCCTAATTAGAAATATATACTTAAGCGCCTGTTTTAAATCAAATTATGAATACATGTCTGCAACTGCGCAATACATCGTCGAAACATCGCATGTATGTTCTCCAGACGTAGCATTCGAAATAATACTAAATACAATAACAAATGGGTGCTAGCTACATATGAAGCCTATTGGATACACAAATTGCAGCCAGATTTATGCAAGTACAAGAAGCATGTTCAGGCATTGAGCTTGAACTGGAGGTGAGGCACGCAATTTATTGGTTTCCATTTTATTCAAACTCTCTCTAGGTTTACATATTTCTATCTTGTTTTGCTTTCCAATTTATATATAAAGATATATTCATTAGTAGGTACTTGAGGAGATAATGAGAAAGAAATGTTCCTTGTAGCGGATAAAATTTCTTTTTGTTTTTTGCACATAGAAGGGATACAATGATATATATATATATATATATATATAAGATTATATTGACTAATCGTAGTATCGTTGGATAAAGTCTTTTTTCCAATTGCTTGATTTTCATTTTATTTGTTACTTTTCCGAGTATCACATCGAATTTTTCAATGTGTGTGGCAAGCCACATCTAAGTTAACTATAAAATGTAAAATAATAAATTAGAAATACGCATTTCTTTTTAAAGCAAACGATCCATAAATCCTACATGCTCTCCGCATTTGATTATAATAATAGTGGTTCTATGAATGATAGGATGTGTTATAAAGTAAAACTTTACGGTAGATAGATGATTGGTTTACGGATATCGGGGACAAATATACTGAAATATTTCCTTCCCACAATGTCATTGAGCTACTGGATCGAACAGTAACAATATAAATGATATGGATAGAATTATAAGATTGCAAGCAGTCTGCACGACTCTAAGTAGCCGAAATGCGGGAAACAGTTTTTTTACTCAAAAATACACTACACTATAGATAGAGTGTTGTTTCGAAAATAATTCAAAATACATGGCAGTACATATTTGAGTGTTTGCAAAAAAGATCACCTGGTGGTAAGAAAAAGCATTGGGTTATCTCGGGCAAAACGTTTTCAACATAATATTAGGTTTTTAAGCTTTGACTGAAAATTGCATCTATATTGATAATGCACATGCGATCAAACCATGGATTAAATGTATATTAATTATAAAAATACAAACAGTACCACAGAAATATCGCCAGGCAGAAGATGGAAACCAGTACCTTAAATCAATTTTGCGAGCTTGAAGTAAACACCAATTCCATTGTATTTAAATACTCTTCAAACAACATAACAAAACTACCACCGGAAGCAACGAACTGACGCGTTTTGACCTTCCATGATCATCATCAGAGTACGACGACAAACTGACTGTCGAGGATTATACCGCATTGAATATATATGGAAATCGAAATTAGATACGTGGCTCTCACCTCTAGCTGTCTTGACTGGAAATGTCGGCTGCACAATGTCTATGCAGTCACGAACATTAAATGTTGGCAACTTTCGCCACATATACATATATCGGCAATAGAATTTAACAATAATTGATTGTGCGTGTGGTGGTAATAATTATTTAAATCAAGTTTACGAGCTTGAAGTAAACACCAATTTCATTGTATTCAACCAGTCGTCACACAAGTTAGACAAATAGACAAATCGGCAAATCATCATGGAGCAGGAGACTAGATGCTGCATTGTATGTCTACGAAACTCTTAAGATTGTATAATTAAAGCAATCGACACAGTGATTAAATTATTACGCCTATAAGACAAGTAAATATTCATAATATAGTACAATAGATCGACAAATTTGAGTTGGTTATAGCAAAGGGACAAAATTATATTAGCCAAACTCTTAAAAATAACCAAAAAGATAGAATTGTTATATACTGTTTGTTGCTCAGAAATATTATATGCGCTGTTCTGCATTAGTTGTCGGGTGAATGCTAACAAATTAGTTCAAAAGGGACCTAAAAGGCAAGCCAAAGTCAGCATGACCAAAAAATAAAATACCCTCTACACATATATTTCGTACTTAAAGTTGAATTAATAGAAGAAACCTATACCATGCCCTAAACCCACTGCATATTTGGCCAATGAATGCGGAGCAATTGGACGGCACAATCGCATATAAGAATGTTTATACAACCAAAAGCGGAATAATCTTCATATATAGTCTTTGGCAATGCGATTTCAAAGACAACTCACTATATATAATATATAGCCAGCCTGTAAATGGTACTAACATCATGGTAGCCGAGTCGGTACTTGAACCAACAATACGGTTGCTGAACCGGTACATGGTTCCAACACAGTTGATTTCAAGTTATGCTACATTTTACAAAATTGAAAATTACAACTACTTCTGAACAAACTTTATTCTAGCAAATTCACGCCATTTCGCCTCGTTCAATATCACTTAACACATTTCGCGGAAATCATCATATAATTCAAATAAATATATAAAATTCATTGTACCCTTCCTGTGTGCAAAAACAAAACGAAATTTTATCAGATATAAGAAACGTTTCTTTCGCATTGTCTTCTCAAATATCTACTAATGAACATATCTTTATATATAAATTGGAAAGCAAAACAAGATAGAAATATGTGAGCATAGAGAGAGTGTGAAAAACGAAAACCAATCAAATTGCGTGCGTCACATCCAGTTCAAGCTCAATGCTTGTACGTGCTTCTTCTGCTTGCATAAATCCGGCTGCAATCTGTTTATCCATAAGGCTTCGTATGTGGCTAGCTCCCTTTTGTTTTTGCATTTAGTAATTACTTTGAATGCTACGTCTGGAGAACATACGTGCGATGTTTCGATGATGTGTTGCGCAATAGCAGACGTGTATTCACCATTTGATTTAAAACAGGCGTTCAAGTTGCAATGTTCTCTCATTCGAGTAATTAACCGTCTGGTCGATCGGCCTACGTAAGTTGATCGACAACTTGCGCATGTATATTGGTAAATAATATTTGATATCGACATTAACGGCTGTTTCTCTTTGATTGCTGGTAAAGGCAAGTGTGTTACCTAAATAACACTCGTAGTTTGGCTGCATTAAATGTGCGTGTTAATGCTGCTTCAACTTTCTTTTGTGCCATTCGGGAAACTGCATCCCCTTTAAATGGGATGTTTAGGTAGACAGTTTTCTTTTCTGGCCCATAATACGTCTGTTTCTGTTTAATTCCCCTTTTAATAATTGATTCAATTAATTTTCTGAGATAGCCATTAGACATTAAATCGTTAATTGCTTTATTATATTCATTTTCTTTTGAATGTTGACTAAGCAACCTGTCAATTCTTGGAAAGCAATTGTTGATAATTTATATTGAAATGGCACAAAACTGCTGTAATGCAAATACTGTGCAGACCATGTTGGTTTATGGCAAATTGTTCTGTTTAATTTACCATTAGTTTCTTTCTTTAATAGTACATCTAGGAAAGGCAAACTGTCATCTTTCTCGTACACTGACGTAAAGCCGATATTCTTATGTGCCTTGTTGAAACATTGAAGCAATGTTCGTGATTGCGACCTGTTTTTAAGTACAAGAAGTATATCATCTGCGCACCTTATATATTGAGCACATTTACTTATGTCACTCTTTAATTATGTGTTTTATAGCGAAAGAAATGTTTCATATATCTGATATAATTTCTTTTTGTTTTTACACACAGGAAGGGTACAATGAATTTCATTAAAGTTCGCATTTCAAAAAAATATATATAAACGTTTGACATAGTTTATTGCGGACGACTAGTATATATGCACTTATTTATTATGTATTGCGCACTAGCAAAAACTAATTCAAATAGGACCGGAATGTTAAAACAAATTCCTCTTCAACAAAATGTGTAAACTCATGCAAGCATACCTTTCGTGCTTATTGCCCACTCATCGTATATAGCTGGTTCTAAGTATTTTTCCTAACATTTTTGGTCAAGGAATGTAGAACAATTTGACAGTTCAATCTACCATATGAATGGGATTACAACTCTATGGTTGCATAGTCGGTAAATCTTACTAACACAATCTATGTCAATATATGCTAAATTGAAAATAATAGCTTCTTCTGAGCACCTTTTACTCAAGAAAATCCGGTAATGGTGAAATCATTCAGTTAAATGTATAATTATTGTCTTATTTTAGTTTCGGAGAACTATTATGTACGCAAATTAGTTTTAGGCGTTGCGCACTTAGTAAAATTAGTTCAAATACAACCAGAAGGATTAACCAAAGTCATAGTGTTGGTACCATTTACCAACACATCAACGATAGTGTTGGTACCTTTTTCCGACTCAATTTGTATTATATATAGTGTGTTGACGTTGAAGTCGCATTGCCGAAGTAAGTATATGAACTTAGCATCGTTAATGCCTGAATAAACACCGTATGAGCGACTACTGTCCTATTGTCTCACATAACTTGACCAAATATGTTATAGGTATAGAGCGTAGTACCGGCTCCTACTAATGAGTCTCAAGTAAGCACAAAACATATGTATACATGAGAATATGCAATTCGCCCATACTGATTTTGGATTAACCTATATTGTTCTATTTTAATTAATATTTTACTTGGTTGGCAACACCTAATACACAATCATGAAAATATACAGATTGCTTATTACAACAACAAATTGTTATCAGACCTCGTGCTATTAGTGATTCTATGACTACACATATTTAATTTACCGATTGCAACTGGATAGTAATTATGCAGGTGAAGGTTAGTGTCAAAAATTTCAACATTTTACGTCTGCCTACAAAATTGAGATTGATACTTGTCCTATATACTTAGATTGGATTTAAATGAGCAACAAGCATAAGTGAATTTTTTTGGTGGTATCGTTACATTTAAAAAAAACCTTTTATTAGCATACTCGAAGAGGCATTTTTACCAGTATTCATGACGATGGAATATTTTTTTTTTCATTTTTGTTAGAATCTCATACACTGTAGCATAACTATTTACTTTATTTCTGGAGAAAATTTTACTAATTTTTCTGCTGCAAGCAACCAATATCCGAAATAATCGATTTCCTCAATTTTACTATTTCTTACCGTTTATTATAAGGAAAACGAGATCTAAATATAAGAGAGTTTTAGGATAAAATATTAAAAGGTATATGTTCGAAATTGACATAGGAATGGGGATAACTCAACTAGATTAAAATTTGGGTATATATTCTTTTCTTACCGTCAAAAAAAATTATACATGATACAACGTTTGGAGGAATCAATTATTGTTTCTTTTACAACCAAAGTAACCACTGACAGTATTCAAAATTTTAAAAAAATATACTGTCACCGTCGTGAAATTAGAATAAATTAATAGCAATAGTAGTAGTTCTGGACTTCTTGACAGATATTTTAATGGAAATGTCTGATGAAGCCTTCGATGAATCGTAAGCAATCAATATGATGAAACGAAGAAGAAATAATTCGAAACTTTAACATATTTCTTCTAATGTAAAAAACAATATAAACTTAGGCTCACCTGTTGCTGTGGCTCCAGTAAAATTTAGTAAGCTTGGTTTCCTAGCTCCAGCAGAAGCAGCTTTCAATAACTTTTGCGAAAATGATGACGGATTGACTTCTGTTAGGTCGATGATAGAAGCATGTCTGATCGAAGACGATTCACGTCGTTGCAATGTCAATTGTACATTGCTTATTACGGAGCCCCGTGTGAAGGCATTTACTTTACACTTTATGTCAAGTACACGAAAATCCCCGTCTCCATTCATTATTGATTGAACGAGCTTAATACCATACAACGACGCAATAAAATCTTCCATTAAACAAATGTATCAATAAAATGCTCTTTTTGCACAACAGGCAACACGGTGTTTAAATAAAATTTTGAAAACAGTAAATAAACACCAATCCCAATTTATTTTATCATGACTACTCGAAAAAGTGTTTTACATTTGATGTTATAAAACGAACTGTTCATTATGATGTTATTCTTATTAATAACTTTGCAATTGAAATAAGATTATTAACTGTCACGTTGGAAACACGTAATGTCTTCCCAATAACTGTTGTTCTGTCTTGTCTACAAATTTGATAAATTTAGTTTAGTTATTGGTTATAATTTGTTTTAAAGAATTTCTCTCCAAGACCGTGCAAAGAAGGTTCACCTACTTGTATCATTTGCATACTTGAAATTCAAATTGCGGCAATGTCATTTTTTTGAGAACAAGGTTCAATCAATTGCATTACTTTTGAACGCGTGCTAGACACTGCGGTAAACTCGTGATTTTGAGGTCTTCAATTTGTGCTCAATAATGTGTAGTAAAGTAGAGTATATAATATCTCAAGCCTAATCTTTTTTCGTTTATTTAACTTTGAACTTAGTTTACCGTTGTGTAATGAAGAGAACAATTTTAAATGTTTTTCGTTATTACGTGCGAGTGGCCAAAAGTTTTATTTTCTGCAAATTAAGTAACTGAATAGATTATAGTTTATTTCATTATTGCAAACATACCTTGAATAATTCTTTAAATCAAGTTTGCGAGCTTGAAAAAACAACAATCCCATTTTATTTAACCAGTCTTCGAACAACGTAACAAAACTACCGCCAGTCGCAATGCACTGACGCGTCTCGACCTTCAATGACTAGCGAGGATCCAGCCGCATTCCATATATATGGAAAGCAAAATTGGGCATGCGGCTCTCACCTCTAATGGACCCGAATACATTTTACTTGACTGGAAATGTCGGCTACAGAATTTCTATGCAGTCACGAACATCAGCTGTTTGTAGATTTCGTCACACAAAATAAAATTAAACAATAATTACAGTTAAATACTGTTTGTTGCCAAGAGCTAATATATATGCAAGTATGTATTAGGTTTTGCGAACCTAGTAACAAATTAGTTCAGTTGTGACCAGAAGGATAAACCAAAGGCAGCATGAACGGAAAGTATAATCTCATGCACATTCGTTTCGTGCTTACTGCCGACTCATCAGTAGGAGCCGGTTTTACGCCATATAACCACTATATGTTTGGTCTAAGAATGTGGGAAAATACGATGATACAATCTCCTAGACGAATGTGTAAACCTGCAGTAGATAAGCTAACATCATATAAAGTATACAACAATTCGACTTCAACGCTAACTCACACTATATAATATAAATACCGAGTCTGTAAAGGATACTAACACTATGGCTATTGTGTTAGTAACTGATACCTTCTTTGAAATGATGAGCACCGGATACTAACACTATGGTTTCCGAGTCGGTACATGATACCAACCTGATGGATATAAATTTATGCTAAAGTTCACGCAAATTGAGAATTACAACAATTTCCGAACACCTGTTACTCCAGTTAAACCATACACTCTGGCCTTCATCGATATCAGTTATCACATTTCGCGATAAGCATGACATCATTCAATTCAATATATTACAGTTAAATACTGTTTGTTGCGAAGAACTAATATATATGCAAGTATGTATTAGGTGTTGCGAACCTAGTAACAAATTAGTTCAGTTGTGACCAGAAGGATAAACCAAATGCAGCATGAACGGAAAGTATAATCTCATGCACATTCGTTTCGTGCTTACTGGCGACTCATCAGTAGGAGCCGGTATTACGCCCTTTAACCACTATATATTTGGTAGAAGAATGTGGAATAATAGGACGGTACAATCTCCTAGACGAATGTTTAAACCTGTAATAGTGAAGCTAACATAATCTAAAGTCAACGACAATGCGACTTCAATGCTAACTCACACTATATCCATTTATTTGTTTGTTCTCTTTATTCCTGTGCGTATTGTGTCAACTCTGAAGATGACATTGGAAATTCGTTATCCAAAATTTGGGAAAAGAACAATGTAATATCTTTTTCCAACGTCATTTTCAGACAATCAGCTGATTGAAGGCTTAAGAAAGAAGGGACAAGTGAGAACCCATCAATCGAGGCCAAAAACCAAATCACCTGAAAATGATCAAAATTCAAGATTTTACTGATCTAAGAGTGCGATGAGTTGTCCCGCACAAGACAAATGCGGTCAAATCCCCAACAAGAAGAACAGCATTGTGCAGCGATATTCATCATTAAAAATTTTTTTTTCGTTCTCTGTTAAACCTTTTCTATGCACACAGCCTGGTCAATTCCATTAAAAGTAAAATCTAATCTTAATTAGACTTTTTAAAAGAACGCTGCCTAATTTCAATGTATTTTGTAGATTTCATAGCCTAATATATTTTAATTTCCTGAAATGTGCTAACGCTGATTCCACAAAGAAAAAAATAAATAAGCTTTGGATGTCTTTGTTTAACTTTCTTATTTATTCCGTCGTGCATAAACTTTGCATTTTAAGTTTTACTACGGTCATTGTGTGTACGAGTGTTGCAATCAATTTATTCAAGTAATGTTTGCAAACAACTGCTAAACTCGTAACCTATTTTGTTGAGTAATTTGCATAACAGAAAGATATTTGCCACCCGACGTACTGACGGTTTTCAGTTAAAATGGATATCTTCAATACACAACGGTAAACTTAATGGTATATTTGGACTCTGCGACGTTTTGATCATTATTTATTGCGATAGTCACCAAATACACAATAAGATATCAACCAAATCCCCAAAGGTTATAATGCAAATTGGGTACTCTTCATCAAAGCCAATACATATAGTGTTCTATTACCATTCCAAGTATTTTTTTTTAATTTTTAAATAAGCAATCATTAGATCATCAATATCTATTGCCTCAAAATTCTATATATATATATATATATATATATATATATATATATATATATATATAGTTAATAGGATTGTATACATCAAACTATAAAATTAAGGGTGTGTATGGTTTTATATAATGTTTCGCTTTAATTTTTTTTCTCACATATATTAAAGAATTTAAATATTAACTGTGTGTTAATTTTTAATTGACCAGCGATGACAAAAATCATTAGATATCATTCGATTATCATTTCATAATATGTTTATCTTTAACACAGCAGCCAGTAATTCTTTTAAACTGACTTATAGCAAAACTTTGCCATATTCTTAATATCTTTCTCGAGCTAAACCATAGTGTTATTAAATAATTAATCAAATGACACATATCAAGTTCTATGTTATTCTTTGAGAAATCAATATTATTAAATCAATTGGAATGTTTATTTGTAAATCCTTTCCTTGAGATAATTCGGCTGCACCTTTGAGTAAACTAGATCGCATATTATTTACATAAATATTCATGTTCCTATTACACAAATAATAGCTAAATAATCATCTTCAAGATTGCATACCTTATTTAAATAATTATAAATACCGCTCACGGAACCAATAGTCATACAATTTTATCAAAGTTTTATTCGATATCACTTCCCAAATTTGAGTTGAGTCTATTCTATTTGGTGATTGTTAGTTGAAATATGTGAGATAGCGTGGTGAAATATTAATTTATGTTATAGGATTGATGATTACTTCAAGATCGCAAATTTGATTTAAATTATTAAACGATAATCGAATCAATATTAATTTCTGTAATTAAATTAATATCAACATCAAAATTTGTAGATTCAAAGGCTTTTGAAATTCCAATAAAGATTATTGGCGCATCCTTTATATACCCAACCAGCTTTATATATATATATATATATATATATATATATATATATATATATATATATATATATATATATATAATATACGTAAACTATTGTGTATTATGCGTCGTGTTGCTAGATATTAATTAGTTCAAATAAGACTATATTTTTTCTTAAAGGATTGTGTCGCTTTATTTTTTTCACATTTTTTAAAGAAGTTAAATATTAACTGTGTGCTAATTTTTAATTGATCCGCAATAAAAAAAATCTAGCAAATTAGAGTCTGGTCAATCAATTTTTTCGGCCGGAGTGCAAACTCTCAATAAATTCTTTGTAATTGATGCGAAACTTAAAGCGGAAAATTTGTTCATTAAAAACAATTTGCGGTAAAAAATAATAACAAAAAATTCAAAATATCGGAAGTTTAGAGATCGGTATGTTTTTTGTTGAATAATAGATAAATAACTTAAATTATAAAGACTCGCTTGTAATGTTCAAATTATAGGTGAATGAATAGACAGATGAAAATTTCTTATCTATTTTGACCTCTGGAGAGATATTACGCTAGAAGGAAATTTCAGAATTGCGATAATATCCGAGATGCAACTGTTTTATTTCTACATTCATTTTGATAAATTTATGATCCTGGACTGTGAAATAAATTTTAATTGATTTCTTATAAACGATTAACATTGAGCTTTCTGATTAAAACATATTAAATCATACTGAAACTTATATATATATATACATGAATAGATACGTTATTTACTATTGTTCGATTATTGATTCACTGTTTATTAGCAAATTTTGATAAAAAATCTTTTATTGTCAATAAAAAATGGAAAATTCCAACGTACCAGTTTGCATGTTATTTCTGCCAAATTTTTGTATTTTGTTGACTTATAATCATTTAAATCCGGAGAAAATGTTTCGCGCAATGTCATCGTGAGTTCAACTATCATTGGTATTGGTGCTTAAAGTACAGAGGAACAATGAAAAATCACCCCTGTTATCCATCAGAATGAATCGTGTTCTAAATTAAACTTTTAGCTAAGATAATATTCAATATTTAATTTAATATAAATTGCATGAGATATTTAAATGTATTACACAAATAATAATTGCGGTAGTAGATTTCATACACCTCAATACATGGTCTAGATCAAAAATCATTGCAAGATTTAACATAATATATGGCGTGTCCAGGCATGCGTAAAGCCAGCGTTATCTTGAATTTAGTTGCTATTGACGAAAAACAAGGTCTTGTTTTAAAACTTATTATGACAAGTCAACTGAGCCTGCCAATGGCTACCAAGTTTTGCCGTGCTAAAGTAAACGAGCCACCAAAACTGTTTTACAAATTAGGCTGAGAAAATTATGTTAACATGAGCAGATTGTTTCTTTCTGCCAATTTTGAAAAATCAAATCCGGTGATAAAATTTTAGGATAATTCAATATTATTTAAAAAATTTAAATTGTCATTGTTTAAATAAACAATTCATATATATATATATATATATATATATATATATATATATATATATATATATATATATATATATATATATATATATATATATATATATATATATATATATATATATGATAACCGTTCTTCAACTAAAATTAAAATTATTTTCAGCAGAAAATACTCTAAAAGGAAATTAAAGCATTGCTTAATTATCTTGTTAAATAATTCTTGCTAGATGCCAAATTTGAAATTTTTTGTTAGTATGATATAATTTTGGCGCACACGAAGCACGATAAATTGCATAAACAATCTTCGATGTCAGAATCTGGAGGTTAAGCTAAGTTAGTTTGGTTTATTTCCAGAATCGCGATAAAATTATTACCTAAAATAATACAAACTTTATAAGAATTATAAACACCATATGTTCGACTACATTTCTCCATTTATTGTAAACTTTTAAGCTTAAAAAGTACATAAGACTATAAGAAACGAAGTAAATTGGAAGAAAGAATAATTGACTAACGAATTTCACATTTCTCTCCCGAAAAGCCATTCACGCAGGAGCAAATCGGCCTTTGGTGAGCAGTTACAATGCATTCTCCGCCTCTGAGACATACCCAATTTTGACATACATCTGCAATTGAAAGATAAATACTTCCGTGTCTATTAAGTGGCATGACTAATATATTGATTAAATATGTAGCAAGGCAACTTGGTTATAATTTCTTATTTTTAATTATGAATCTTCAGTGATAAATTATTAGACTATTTTTTATAGTTAATTAAAACAATTTCGTCGTCAATTTGAGCATTTAAAAGCCCGACGTATTCATTTATTACGATTCAATGTTCTATAATTATAATTAACCACAAATTGGGATGTCAAAATATCGTAGCAAATATGTATTATATTATGCCAACGACAAATAGAAATAGAGCAACATAAAGAATGATAAATAAATATTAATTTTATAACTTTATATTAACACATTAATCCAAATATAAGGCCAGATATACGACCAAAAGCCAATAGTCTGTGGAGCTGTAAAAATGACAACGAAACCTCAAATATTAATATTTAGATTTGGCAAATGATCATTAAACTCCCAAGTATAAAGTATGTGGTCATATTCAGTTATTGCCTTACCAGTTGCGTTCAGAATAGTTTTTAATTTGTCACCATTTGTCACCTCATCATTTCGATATTTTTTGTTGTTTGTCAATAAGAAAATAAAAGTCTTAACATAACACATCTGCGGACCAATAAACTGGAAAAGACTTAATGCGTAAACAGACGTGTTGAATGTACGCGCTGCATTTACTGATAGCATTACTTTGTGCCGTAAAGAAACAGGTGAGCAAATGTCACCCGTAATGTAAGAGGCTCAAATAATATTTATTAAGCTAACAATTTACAACAGTGATATAAAACGACATTCAATATCCAAATGCTCAGAAATAATACAAAGCATGTCGGCGTGTGCGTTTTATGCAGTCTCTAACTTGTAAAGAAGAAGCCTGAATTTTTCGCAGCCTTATATTCACAATGTTTAATCAGTAATTAAACAAATGAAGTTGCATCACCAAATTTAAAACAACACCATTTGAAAGGTAGGAGAATGTGTAATGCTAAGTTCACGTGTGTGCCACGGTTTCGCCTATTTTAACTGCACTTTATACTGCATAGTCTAATGTACCACAAAATTGGTAATTCGTGCCAGTTAAAATATGAAATTTTATACACATTTTCAAAGTAACTTGTCTAAACCAGAGATAAGATTATATAGATAACGGGTTCGTTTTCCATAATGGAACAGCTAATATAATTAGTGATCCTATTAAAAATCAGTGTACCAATTTTCCTGAAATACGTCACCTTCATTACATGCTATGACATTGATAATATTTGCTTTTCAAATATTTTTACTTAGTAATTGCGCTTTAGCTACAGATGTTACATTATATTTAATTAGCCAAAACATGTTCACTTTTATTTCTATAAACATGAAATCTATTATATAATAAATAACAAAGTTCAAGATAAATTTATTTTGCAAACCTTGTCACAAGTAATGTCAATGTCCTTATATTTATCTTTGATGATTACAATCAAATTTCAAAAAAACTAATTATTCCCGAAAACAATTTTTTTAAATAATTTTGTGGATGCATAGAATAAACCTAAATATTTATTTATTTGTTAAATATTGTGGACCTTGCAGCAAACATTTCAAATAGGGCCTCAAGTATATGACAATTTTGGTATGAAAAGGTGTACGTTAATTTACATATACATTTCTCGCTCACTGCCGAATAAGTAGTAGATACCAGCAGTAAATACAAAACATGTTATATATTTTTGCTAATATGAAATCTAACAAAAATTTGCTGCGTCCAAAACCTTCGCAGTTCTTATGTAAAAAAAGTTGGTTTTGGCCATAAACCCGTCTCATAATAATGAGTCCTAAGAAAGCACACTAGGCTTTTTAATTCAATAACCCTTTAATCTTACAGACTCCTACATATCCAGCTCGCTCTATTAGAGCTAACTTGCTATAAGGAATGTCATA
The DNA here is from genome assembly GCA_029291075.1 of Eudiplozoon nipponicum. NCBI lineage: Eukaryota > Metazoa > Platyhelminthes > Monogenea > Mazocraeidea > Diplozoidae > Eudiplozoon > Eudiplozoon nipponicum. Next base: position 13,620 of record JAQBSW010002089.1, on the reverse strand, counting down.
ACGTAAGCAAAAATTTAATTTATAATTTTTAAAGATGAGTTTTCGTGGCAAAAGTTAATGTTTTTATAAGCTTTATTGTGGCGAATTACCAGATTTGCAGTCTTGTATAGAGCTCTACGCTTTCCTTAGAAAGTTATTTGATACAGTACCTGAAGGATATTCCAAAGTTAGAAATAGCTAAATTTGTCGTACTTTGTGCACTTGAATTCATCATTGTGTAGCAGCGCGAAGCTTTCATCAACTATATCCAAGGTGAAATAATTTTGAAAATTAAAACACGCAATCAACTATTTGAGCCTCTACAAAATGAGAATAAGTGTCAATTATTAATAGTCTTTGAAAGTGTGACTTTAAAGCAAACACGTATTGTACGATTGTAAAAAGTGCCAAAATAATGATTTTTAAATTATACAAGAATTAACCGATATGTAGAGAGAAACTAATGCTGAAACCTGTAACTCCAGCTGAAGTAGCAGTACACAACAGAAGCCTCATAATTGACCTTGATCAGTATCTTATTGTTTATGATATATTTTGATGAAGCCTATCATGTTTATTTTATTTTTTTAATTTTCTTAAACTATTTGGTAATTATTTAGGCATACTTTACCTGAAAAGAATAAGCACTAATTAGAGACAGGTGTCAGCACTACACTCAAAACCTAGCAAGAAATTTCTCAAATATCATGTGTATTGTAGTCATTAAAATAACCCGGACCGTAGCGTATTAAAAGACCATACGACTAAATTTCAACTTATGACATTCGAAGCGAAATTTAACATCAAACCTATCATTCCATTTATATTGTAGTTATTTTTTACTGGCAAAAAATTATATTATACAAAATACTCCAAATTAATTTCACAGCATTGTAGAATCGGCAAATCACCTTGATTTTACCAGATATATTCCTAATTGTTTTATCAATCAACAAGCATGCTCTCTTCAAGTAGAAATTCCCATCATTCTACCTGCTTTATGCGTTTAAAATTTAAAATACATATAAGCAATAAAAATGCGTTAGGGTCTAATCGTGATTAATTTAGGTATCAAAATACATAGAATTTAAATCTTACTCAGATAACACGTGAAACGTTTAGAAAGAGAGAGACATCAAAAAAATTATTCGTTTGCAATTTTCATCAGTAAAAAATGAGAGAATCAACAAAACATCAATTTTTTTGTACTGACAGACAATTGTTGAATATTGATTTATTAACTGATTATATTTTCCTGAATGAAAATTGATGGACTAAATTTCCCATTTATTCGCAAATTACTTCCTTTTGATCAATCGATGCCGTTTCCTTTATTAAGCCTATTTACTGACAACTAAAATATTTTGTTTATACGTAAAATCGTATTATCGCATAACATAAATTTAATTCAGTATATATGTCAAATTTTCATCTAATGGACAATAATAAACCTCTTAATTCAACAGCATGCAGTTCATATTTCCGTAATAACTTGAGGATTTTATTCAGACTAGGATTTCAGTGGATCTAATTTGGCTGCACATTTTGGCTAATGTTCAAACTTGACAACATAGTTCGGTTTTTATACCACAAAAATCTAACCTACTAGAAAAGCGATATAATCATGTATTATAACGATATGACTTGTTAATTTGCTAGATGTTAGAATAAATTAACCATTGCAAAATTTTTGCAAATGGAAGTCACTCTTATGACTTTACAATTCCAAAAATTAAACCACAATAATGGGCTTGCCAAGTTAATGAAAGCTCAGTTTTCACAGATTGACGGGAAGTATCAGATGTAGTGACATATCTGTGCATACAATTAGTTCTGACTTCTCACTGTCCTACCGCATGCATGTAATTAAATTATTTGAATGAAATTTATAAACTCTTGATGTTACCATGTATTCCGTGGCATAAGCGCATTGCCCAGGATGAGGGACCGTACTAAATCAGCCTTGTACCATATAACTTTTTGGTACAAAAATGTTGGTATCGGTTACTAACACAATAGCCATAGTGTTAGTATCCTTCACAGACTCGGTATATATATTATGTAGTGTGAGTTAGCGTTGAAGTCGCTTAGTCGTAGACTTTGTATGATGTTAGCTTCACTATTGCAGGTTTACACATTCGTCTAGGAGATTGTAACGTCCTATTATTCCACATTCTTCTACCAAATATATAGTGGTTAAAGGGCGTAATACCGGCTCCTACTGATGAGTCGCCAGTAAGCACTAAACGAATGTGCATGAGATTATACTTTCCGTTCATGCTGCCTTTGGTTTATCCTTCTGGTCACAACTGAACTAAGTTGTAACTAGGTTCGCAAAACCTAATACATACTTACAATTACTTTTACGTGTTTCCTTAATTTCCGATTTAGTTAAACCATGACATTTCAATACACATATGCTCTTTCAGATTCTACGCACTACGCTTTATGTATAAATTCACTCAATAAATTCATCATAGTTGCTTATATTAACTTACGTTTGCAAATATTAACATTACACACTTTTGCAAATGTTTTAATTCCAAATGGTTTTGTGTCATATGTGTTTATCTAAGGCTTCTTATTGTCAAATATTTCAGAATGTAGATTTTTATTTGGCACTAGTATTTTTATTTGCGATTAATTTATCTTTTTCATATTTCTCATCATTATTAATTTATCTCCAATTCCAAATCGATAGATCATCACTAATAGAACAGGTCTCTAATAAAACATTTTGCTTGATTTGTGTGTAATTTAAATTATAAATTACACACAAAAGCTCATTGACATTTCAAATGACGAAGATTTTCTTAATTATGTACATTCAATTTGATGATTAAATGGTTTTTTTACTTAAAAATAATAAAGGATATACATGTTTGCATCACGTCGGTAATCTGTCACATCTTTATTTAAATTTTGTCTAATATTAAAGGAGGATATACTAAAAAACCTAAATTAATTCCGGGTTTTCTGTACCGAAGTGTTTGTGCACATGAACAACACACGAGAAGAATAATGGGAAACAGACACATATTAGTTATTACTAATTTCAGCGAATTAGGCATATAAACACTTTTTTTAGAAATCGGATTTATGAAAAACGACTGATATATTTGTAAGTGAATTATCTGTCACGGGATATTATGTGGTCTCTTTTATTTGAACCGCATATCATATTGATTATTGCCTGTTTTTGAAAGAATGAAAGGGAAAATTTTCGATATATTGTAGCTATTATTTGTTGATTTGCTCTGCGTAGCAGAATAAAAAAAGAATGAGCTTAACACTATATATGTCAGTCAATGTTTGTGAACGCGGTAGTTTTCTTACATTTTTACAAGTTTACATTTAATATATTAAACGGATACCTATGTGTTGTATAATAGAGGACGTACATTTGTTATAATAGATATTGACAAATAACGTAGTCCGTTTATTCCCAAAAATCGTACTTTAAAATTTTCAATACGTGATTCTTAATATACAATATGCTCTGAAAATAAATATCTCTATTATATCATTGCATAATGGACGAAATTTAGTCAATCATAAAAATAGAATCCAAACTTATTCTATATTCATTGTCTGCTTACCAGTAATAAAATTGGTGCGATCTAAAGCTTGGAAAGATGCGTTAGTGTTGAAAGTCATCAATGACACTACCAGAGCAGTGTACTGCATGCATTCTACAATGACATTCAAATTTATATTATTTGTCCATCCTGTCTGTCAATTGGATATGATTTGGTATGGCTCTCGCCCTAAAGTGAAAGCTTTTCATTCCATATCTGTCACTATATGAGGAAAAATATGCCGCCAATTTACCCTAAGCCCGATTAAATTTTGTTAGTATGAATTAATTTGATTGCCGTGTTAATATTAAATTATCAGTATAGAAAACAGTAAATGTAATGCAGTATGAAAATTTATATAGTCTTTTTGGCTCAACACCCTGCCACATCTTACCTGCTAAGTAATTAACATGTGTGCAAAATGTTAGAGACCCAAATAATTGAAGAAATGCATTAACTAACCAAGGTTATTATCTTGCTATAAAACTGAAATACATGTGATACACTTTTTACATACAACGCATACATATCTACACTAGGCTTAAAACAGCATATATATATATATATATATATATATATATATATATATGTATATATATATATATATATATATTCATCCTTGGTTTTCATTTGCTTCTATATATTGTTTGGTCTGATTAGCAAGTGAGTATGCGTATGTGTCTGTGTGTGCCTCTGCATGAAAAGGTCTTTCCCGATTTATTTGAAAGTGCTTTTTGAGATCTGGCCATTTTTGATTTAATACATTTAAAGTTAACCAAATTTTCGAATTGTTGGCTGTAACGCGTACGAATGTTATTTTTCTTAGTGTTGTCTTGCAATTCGCTTAGTTACTTAATTTTGTTTTGTCCACTTGATAACTGCGCACGGTGTGCAGATTGCAGTCTTGAATGATCATATTATTTTGAAACTTCTGTATCCGTATGTGCATCGGCTCTGTCCCCTTCAGTTTGTTGCCAATCCAATCGAATTTTCGTTGAGTCTGATCGAGGGGGTGTTTGGACTTTCCTGTATGCCAGTATATTGTTTTTGGGTTTTGTGATTCATGGCCAGTCGATTTGAATATCACGTTGATATAATTTTTGAATATTTAGGCCAGGCGTTTGTTGTGTTATTTAAACGGCTTCATAAATTTATATTAATTTTTCTGATTTTATTTTATGTGGAATTGAGAAATTGATTGAATTGACTTGGTGCCCCGTTTCCAATATAGGATATGAAATATCTGATTCTTCTGGGGTTGATAATCATTTTTTAAATATGTTTCTGTGGTAAATGTTGCTGGATTCTTTTGATAAATTGTTTCCTTGTACGTCCAATATATGTTCACCCGTAAATACATGAGAATTTATAGATTATGAATGATATGGAGAAAATTGACAAATGATCCTTGACATTCAACCGCATGATTCTCTAAATGTTAAATGTCATATTAACATTAACAGTGGGAAATTCACCATAGTTATTTTATTTTGCCGACGTGCACTTATTAAGGCCGGTACTTCGCCTTTCAATAGGAACCTTAGGAAAATCTGCATGACGGTATCCTCTCTAATGCAAATCTGACGTCAGAATCAGAGCACGTCATATTCGCACAAGAGAGGATACCGTCGAGCAAGTTTTTCTAAATTTATCACATAGAGGCGACGTACCAGCCTCAATAATTGCATATTGGGATACATTTTGTGTTAAATGATATTAAGAATCTGTATTTTGTACGGTTTACAAAAAACAAGTTGTGCATCAAGATTATACCGAACTATCAGTGTTATCAATTTTCCCTCAAACTTCAATAATGCCATCATGCTTTATTTAAATTACGTTTTTTCAACTATAGACCGTTTAAATTTAAATAAAAAGAACAGGTTTGCTTCATTAGTTTTGAAGAGAAGAATAATAACAAATTAAAATACAAATATAATCTTTAATTTTTTCGGCAATAAATCAGGAACATTGTAATTAATCTTAATTTTGAAATATTTTCAAGAACAAAAATACATTTTAAAAATGCACAGTAAATATTCAACAAAGACAGATCTAAGTACGAAAGAAAGAAATGTCGAATATTACGTAGCAATCATGGGATGCCCTAAAATTATTATCAAGAGAATGTTTTTTGCAATTTGGTGCAAGTCTTTACGCCATAAATCCTAATAACAATCTCAATATATAATCATTCGTAGAAAAAATTTGCAAAATGCTTACAAAATTAATAATATATTTTGTCATTATATTTCATACAATATTATAGATCGATAAAACTAAAAAATCTTTTCTCGATGATATTATAAAATCCCATCAGATTGTAGAAGTTTTTTTAATTATTTTTCTTATTAAGCTGTTAATACAAGTGAAAATTATCTGTCCTAAATAATTTTCAAAGTTTCCGCATTAAGTACGTTTAAAAATTTTGTTTATTGAAATATGGTTAGAGCGCAACTTTTGTAAATGTATGAGCGTTATTCTAAATTTAGTTACTTAATTTAAAATAATTAATGAATTATATCACAGACTAACCATTATCTTCGGTAACTGCACTTGAAACACCTAAAAAAATATAGAGAATAATTCTCAAAATTAAAATCTACATAAATTTCTAATTTTACTACAATTCGTTAAAATTTTAATTCGTTACAGCATAATTAGAAATGACTTCTTGTGTTACTAAACGTAGCATATTTACATTATTTTAATTTTGACCAAAATCGCTTATTCCAAGCTATTCCTTTCATCGAAATACGTTTCAACCTAAATTTCGGTGTATTTATTGAGTTCAGATCCCTTTACATTGTGATAATCTATGCAAATAAAACCATTGTAAAATTATATAGTGAACCTTCCATTTCAATTTACACCCGTGACTGGGTTATCTTATAAAGCTATTTATATTTCATTAGTTTGGCATGCGTCTCATATGTATGTGTTAATAAATTTTAATTATTCAGTTAACTACATGCTTACATCCATATTATCAGAACTTTAATGGAGGAATTTTAAATTATTCAATACACGCATCCGACTAACTGTTGCATTATTATCATGTGAAATAACAGATTTATACTTGAAATTAGCGTTTATAGTCGGGAGCAAATTAGTATAAGTAGACTCCTAGCAATTGATTTATAATGAAGAATAACAGAATTTGCTAAATCAGTCTTAGTTTATAACAAATAAAAGTCATGAAAGAGCGTTTAGAAAATAATTTTTCATATATTTTATCATTGAGATTAATGATTAAAAATATTATATATATATATATATATATATATATATATATATATATATATATATATATATATATAATAAAGCAGAATTAACTGATGGATAAAATTTATAAGAATGTAATAGCTCTTAAGTAATAAACAACCAGTAGGTTTATGTAAATGGTAATTATATTTTGATGTTCTTTGACGTTTTCTAGACATAATTTTAGATTGCGATTCATGCCATCTGCATATGCTATAATGGATTGCCCTGTGCTACAAACCGAAGTTCACTCATCGATTTCATATCTATAATGCACTGCAATTTGCTCAATTCGCTTGTTACTTCAAGAATTATTACATATCTTAATAACCATTATAAAAGACCATTATTATGTGATCCAAAAATGGGTATATAATTTGGGCCTAAGGCGAATCATTTTTAAAACTTTATTTTACATGCAATGCGATTGGAACCGACAAATTCTGTTCAATTACAGCATGCCTGGTTTTAAAGAAATGAGTAGGTATGTATATAAGGTTTCAAATGAACATTTTACTTCCACTTAATATTAATGTATGACCGAAAAGCCAACGTTATAGGTAAATCAGTTTAGATTTTTGGAATTAACACTCTTTATTCTCTGTTAGATCTACGAATAGTTACCCAATGTTTAAGCAATAGTCTGTAATTTAATTGAAATTTTAAAAGTGGTTATTTCTGCATCAGCAGTTCCAAATTCGTTTCTAAAGTTATTGTTGCGTAGCATTTATGGTGTAATTTATAAAAAATGATGTTTCCTGTTAAGAGAAATGTGTTGGACTTCAATGTTTATAATTAACAAATAAGATGCAAAACACAGACTGAGTGCAAATACAATATTTGAGCCTAACCAATGTTTCCTTTATTATCCAATTTATATCACCAATTATTCAGTACGATCTTTTGCATGATGAATATTAGCTCGTCTATAAGCCGATACGCTACGGCATTATTCGAATAGTTACTTATTCAAAATATATTGATAAAATATTTCAAGTGCGATTCGTTGTATTTTGTATTGCTTTTAAATCGCCCATGCGAATGATATAGTATAATTAGCCTTTTTTTGAAACGTTGCGACTTTCGGAAAAAAACGACTTAAGGATTGGTATCATGAAAAGATATAAATGTACAAAAATGTAGGATTCATTCGCACTATTCTTAAATTTTTGAGAAAAAATTAACCAGTACTAGTGGAATTTAAAAAAAGGGTTTATTATGTGTAGTCGAGCATAGTGGTAAATAATTTTAGCCGCATTTGCTGTACATTTACGGAATTGTTATTTAATATTTGATAGGAGTGGTTATGCTCTGATGAAAAGTAGAGAATGATAAAGCTTATTCAATTTTGCAATATTTTTTGAACAACTAATCTTTAAATGTAAATAATTAATTACCCGTAATTAAATACTAGCCAATCATTATTTGAAATAGACTGCAAATTGCTAAAACAATGTCAGTGGTCGGAAAAAGTATTTTCCTGATAAGAATAATAATAGAAGCAATAATACATAATTTTGAAATAAAATTCATAAAATGAAATGAATACATAACATTTTTTATTAACTTGTTAAAAATAATTTAGAAATTCTTATCAAATATTCAAATAAAGTGTCCCATAAGAAGAGACTTTTTGTTTATATACTGATAGATAGTTAAAGTTGGAAAATAAAGTGTACAGAACTGAAATATGTACAATTTTGTTTGTTTCTGAACTTGTAACTATTCACCGTGACACCCTGTCACACACAACAAAAATATTCGTTTACTAACAAACTTATGTTCTCGTTAGCCGTCCGATCACGTAAATTTTATGGGACATAAATTTGAACCTTAACTTTCAACTAAACTCTTCTAATCTGTCATTAGGGAACGGATATCACATTATCTGAGCAAGTGGTATTAAACTGAAAGAGTATATAAGTAAGCTATCATTTATTGGATGGGTGCTATGATCACTTATTTAAATCAATGTTGCGATCTGTTCCTAAACACGAATCCCATTGTATTCGCATTCGTGGAAATAACAAAAGCATCGTCGTTTGTAGCAAAGATTATTCATCAAGTAATCAATGATTTGTTAAAAAAAATTAAACGTCAACCGCACTAAAATCATATAATAAAATCAATTATATTTAACATAGAATATAAAAAGTAAAAAGACTGATATTTAGGAGCGTATATTTCTGAATTCAAGATTTGATACTTATGCTCATATTCCAATGTTTTATTCAAAAATTTAAATCAATATATAAAGGTAACTAAATTGGAAATCTACTTCAAATGATGAAATTATAAAACCCGTCACAAAATTTCTAAGCATTTGTACTGTCAGATTAGAGAACTTTGAAAAACTTATTATTTTTAAGGTTTTTAGCTAAAAGAATTTTATTGAATCTGATTTAACATTTTTATATTTATGCACTATGGTAATTTTAATCCATTAAAAAGACGTTCATCTATAAATTATAGCAAAAGATTTGAATAATTTAACATTTTTCTACAATTGAGTAGGTTATTTTTATCTGCTGTTTGGCAATTTAATTTATTTGCTCATTCGTGTTAGCTATGAATGTTAGAACAAATTGGCAAAAATGCGAATTTAGACATTTTAGTTAAATTTAAAAACCGTAAAGAATTTTGTTAATTTAATGGCCCATTATATACATACACTTGTCAATATTAAATGAGAAATGTGCACAATTTTCAAACACATATTAAGTAATGTTTTCTTTACGCATAAAGTTCCAAATAACTATGCCCAAACTGACATTATAGAACAAACAACGCATAACGTCATGAAGTGGTATTGAATGTAATATTTCTATAATAAAATGTACATGAGTTGTGTGAGCGGTGATAATAATTAATTTAATCAAGTTAATCATTTTGATAAAATCATTTCACCCATTATTTACGTATGTACAATATTAATTAAGCATTTTTAGTGTAGTGTAAAATCTGTTTTTGTTATAATTTGGAATTAAATTAGAACATGGGCATTAATTTTTTTGTTATAGCACAACTTACCAAACAAGAGCTATATTTTATGATAAAAAGATAAATAAATCAAAAGTTGGACTCCATTTAGAAATTTATAATAAAAAATTATAAGTTGATATTTAGTAGTAGTAGTAGTAAGTATTCCTATAACTAATTATAGGAAAACAATTTTGCATATTTTTCTTATTTCAGCTAGCTCATTTGCAGTTATTCTTTAGACAAAAAAGGGCTTAAATTTAAATAAAATTTTATTTGCTTGTCCTCCTAATGATAGCCAGACGTAGTTTTATTTCTAATCAAATAAGTCGAAAAATTTAAGTTATGTTTAAGCAGATATACAAACATTAAAAATTGTATAAAAAATAAACATTCCTTTTCTTACCATTGGAAATATCAAAAATTATATGCTCACAACAAAATCTTTTTAACATTAAAATTTCACATTTGAATTCAACGGTGAACATAAAAACACCTTCAGGCTACAATTTCAAGATAGATTGAATATATAATGATGTAAAATTACATGCATACGTGCATAAAATTGCCAGGGAATTTACAGTTCAGCTGTAGTACTTTGTATCCGAATAGGATTAAACAAATCTAAGCCAAGTATAATCAGTGGAGTGCATAGACGTGCAGCAATACAAACTCAAAAGTAATATCTAAAAATCAAAAACCAACTTACGACCACTAAGAATAAAAATAAATGAAAAAGAGTAGAACCACAGTTTAGTGGTTATTTTAACTATCACATGTAGAAGCGTAAATATTTAAATAAAAATTCCCATTTCTGTTTATCACAGTTTTTGGAAATAAGTTGTTAATGCATTACTGGATAAAGCAAATAATAAGGTACATTCTGAAAATTGAAAAAAAATGCTTCATATAAAATCTAAAATACTTCAATAAATTTGTTTTAAATTATCTCTCGTTAATGAGTTTCTAATAGCTTATCGAAATGTGTTTAGCAATAGAGCATTGTTTCTTTAAAAAAGTGTGTACGAAACTTATTACCCATTTGATAATATAAAGAGTTTAACTTGAAATTCACCCTTCCGTCGATAATAAGTAAAAAAGACAACAATATAAAATTTAGCGAAGCAGCGATTATTTTAATTAAAACCGTTCAAACAAACTAAAATTTACAATCAAAATATTTTTTTTCATAAACTGATTTCTCGCATAATAAAAACATGGATTTCACATTTTAGCGCATATTTAAAAAAACAAGATTTATTTAAAACATAGTTATTCCAATTCCTTAATAATAATTGTTGTTGTAAAAACTTATACATGCTAACGAAGAATTAAACATTATTCTATAAATAAATTTAACTACGCTTACCGATAACGTGGCAATAATTAATATAAGCATTCGTCTGTGTATGTACCAACGACTCATTGAATCGCTAAAATAAGAATTGATTTTCATTTAAATAATTACTGAATGATCTATTATGTTTTTTTCATTTTTATTTGATGTGGTTAAACATTTAGAATTATTCAGTTTGACATTACTTATCAAATGCTGGCCGTTTTATCAATATTACAAAACATCGTCACTTGCACCATTCGATTCCGTTGCAATTTTATTTCGTTCAATATTTCTGAAAATGCGTACCGCTCCTTTGTTCGCATTATTCCACGAGCTACTTTGCAAAACCAAAATAAACTCGAAACTTTAAGATGATGATCACATTCGTCTAATCCACTATTTCTCTGCAAATAAATGTATATATACAAGGTAATTTGAAGTAGAAGCAATTAGACAAAACAGGGTGAAGAATTTCAGTTCGGAATTTAGAAAATTAGAAGCCAAATAATATTAAAGGATATAGAAACTTGCAGAATCCGAAAAAAAGAATTGATTTCAAAAGCTTTATCACATGAAGTTTTGTAGGGATAAAGCTAATTAAGCAAAATTTATAAGTTGCGGCGTGGTAAAAAAGTACTATGGTTTATGAAATAATAATAATGAATAATATCTCCAGAGTGACTCTGCACGCAAACGAAAAATAGAAAACTTGTGGCAAATGCATTATCCTCAATCAAGACAGATCTATTAATATTTAATAAAATTCATAAAGTAATTTTTTTCTGGCCTAATATCCAATTTTTATACCTATTCTTTTATACTGATATGTATACAAAAACGTATTTACTTCACCCCCCACCCACGTACACAACAGCCAATATACACACGTTTACTCTATTAAATTCACATTCATAATCAAACTTTGTGGATTGACATGTTCACCTATCCAGGATGTCTCTATTTTTCATTGCTGTTCCGGGCGCGTTGAAAGATCAACAATTATTTTATTATAATCATATTGCAGTAATCCTCAAATTCCCGATTTACATAATCTCATCATGTGTGCAATAGTTTATAGAGAGAGGTACGTTAGAATTATTATTATTGCACATGATTCCTCCAATCTGTGTTTCTTTCCATTCGAGAAGGCTTCATTAAATATGGGGCCCAATGATTTGGTACAGATGTCACATTCCTGACGTTCAATTCCTAAGTTATTTCAATTGATTCCCTAATCAATCTGGTTAATCTTTTTGGTTACAAAGTGCAACCCGTTTGCAACCATCCCAGTTTATCAGATGAACTGTCTTCATTGAGTGCCTGGATAGATTGACATGCATTTTTAAGTTCCCCTCTATTTCCCTGTATTGAATGCATGGTTTCACCCATATACCTGAATTTATAATCTTTATAAGACATCTCATAAACCCTTGATGTGTTTTGGGGTTCTTTTATTTTTCTGAAAGGTAGCTTATTTCCCATTGTAACTGATTGTCTTAATACTGTCCTTGTGTTGTATTTCTATGCTAGTCTCCTAATCTTTCAACTTAATCTAGAATCTGGTCAGACCAGAGTAATGTTCTTAATTTCATTTTGATTTCAAAATCCATTACTAAATTTTCTTGGTTTATTTTTCCATTAAATAAGCATAGCGTCTCGTTTATGTTTTTATCAATTAATTTTTCCGGATAAATATTTATCCTGAATATTTTTTCAATTTCATCAATTCAGTGTCCTTATACTAAAAATTCTGCTTTTTTAAGACTTCTTATTATCATGGATTTTAGAATGCCTATTTTCATCCAAAACGGGTGATTACAGCAGTTGGATAACAAAATAAGTATATATCCAATAAGGCCAAAGTCAGGTGAAATAGGTTATCAATCAATAAACTAAAATGATTCTTTTGTTTTTGTAATTTACCTTTATCATAAGTTTAACTAATGTGTCAGTTTATATAAATTTCTGAATTATTGATATGTGGTGATTCCTGTATCTTAATCATACAGCTTTTTTCTGCGAATTAAAATTTACTTTCCAGAACAATTCCTTCAATTTAAGTATAAATTCACGATGCATTTTAGCAACCGGTTATACAATTCTTATATTTTCCTTGTATTTACTGTAACTATTTAGAAATTTCGATTCTAATATAGGACTTCTCTTTAGTTTGACTAATATGAATCTTTTTATTTTTTTGTGGAGCACAAGGATTTAAAATTTAATGTAATTATCAACAAATCTAAGCTTCTGCTTTGAATACCGCTAATCAGACTATATTTAACAATTTTATCTCATTAATTGCACGAAGAACATAAGCTTCCACCCATTTTTTTCTGCATTGTATTCGTAAAAGCACAAGTATTAAATAGATTATTCAATAATGCTTATATAATATAACCATTCTAATCAGTGTCAAAATTATAGAAACTATCATAATTTAACGTTTCACTTAACTTTATGAATAAATCTAATTTAATT
>JAQBSW010002088.1:0-111811 GCA_029291075.1 Eudiplozoon nipponicum | reverse complement strand
ACATTAATTTTCATGTTCAAATTTCGGCCGCGTAACACCTTGCTTGTAAAATGTTCATTTGCATTTTTATAAAATTGTACTACCAGTGTTATTATTTAAATGTCAGCGAGATCAAGTAAGAGGCATAGTACTACAGGTGACATAATGCACGCTAAAATATCATACAATTTTAAATATGTAGTCTTCCAACCAGTGCGTAGACAATCCATTGAAGTAAAAAACTGTGCACAAATTGGAAAACAAAAATATTGATGAAGTCGGTTGCGGCCACTTGAGCTTAGTTGGTGAATGTAAGATGTCACTTACATTTGCGGAAACGACTCTGTTTAAAATCTAGTACACGTTTCATTGTAGATGTAATAAAAGATGCTCTCCTCTCTTTAATCTATTTAGAATAAATTGTTAAAAAAACTTGGCAGTATTCAGAAAACTGTATAAGAAATGGTTGCAATTAGAGAATACTATCAATCAACGGATTTAACTTTTATGTTAACAAACTTACATAAGTCAACTTTTCTGAGTTTGAATTTACACAAACGACACTGGGAAGCCGTCCATCACGGACAAGTGAGAAGCCATCGATATTTACACCTGTAAATGTAAGCCATTTAAGATTTTACCGGCCTACGATTGCTGTCAATTGTCCCGCAAAAGGAAATGGTGGAAGGATAACAAACAAGAAGGACAGCTCTGTGCAATATACATAAACATATAAGTTCTAGTTTCATCCACTATCAAACATTCCCGGTGTACCTAGAAAGGCAAAATCCAACTGCAATTCGTATCTAAGGCTATCTGTGATCATAGTTTTAACTGTGATCAATCTTCATTCAAGGAATACGCCAGAAAATTGAATTCACGCTACACTGAGCATAATTTTCTGTGAGATCTGCACAAAATTAATTTTATTCGCAAATATATGAAGTTAAGTTAGTCACGAGGTACTAAAAATGCGAGGCCGCAACACAAGGCTTTCCAAACATAAAAAAGTAATGTTTTACGACCCAGTTTCTGTATCTTGTGGCCAATACTACAAAAAATCACGTTGCTCAGATCATAGTCAAACGCGAATATTTGTTTGTTAACTAAAATTAACCTGGAGCCTATTTAGAACCTTGCCAAACGTTGTTCAGACTTCTTCTACCATTCTGGCAAGAGTAGGTATTATTGTGGGTGTCGTTTCTATATTTTTGAACTAAATTTATGCATAACATATTTCAACAGGACACGATTTGACTGGGTGGAGCGAGACAACTTGTGTCCTTTATGTGTTCTACCTTTATAAGGAGAAGCAATGTATTTGCATTTTTGAAAGTTGTTTGTCCTAATAACGAGGACATTGAGTTGACTTAAAATTGACACATTCACATTTTATTAAATTAAATGGAATGCGAAAAGTTGGTCATACTCTATAATATAGACTTTTAAACGATCTTTCGTGTATATTTGTCTTAAACAAAGACTTACTCATCATTTAAATCAAGTTTGCGAGCTTGAAGTAAACACCAATCCCATAGTAATATATATATATATATATATATATATATATATATATATATATATATATATATATATATATGTGTGTGTGTGTGTGTGGCGAAAGCTACAAAACAGCTAATGTTCGTGACTGCATAGAAATTGTGTAGCCGATACGTACAATATATGCAGGACTACTAAAGGTAAGAGCCACATATATAATTTTGCTTTCCATTTATATGCAATACGGTTTGATCCTCGCTAGTCAGTTTGCCGTCGTACTTTGATGATGATCATTGAAGGTCGAAATGCATCAGTGCGTGAGACTGGCGGTAGTTTTGTTATGTTGTTCAACGATTGTTTAAATTCAGTGGGATTTGTGTGTATTTCAAGCTCGCAATATTGATGTAAAGAATTGTTACCACCACCCACGCGATCAATTATTGTTTACTTACTCAAACTTTTTCTTATTTACTTATCAGATAGACCGGAATATGCGTTACTTGACGATAGGAGTTCTTGTTTTTTCCAATAATGTTTTTTAATAATATTTTTGTTCCTCATTTCGTCAAAAAAACACAAATGTAGTCATATCCCGAGATTAGTGGACAAAAAAGATTTTTTTAAATGCATATTAAGGCACGAATTTGAATTGCTGCGAATGCTCGTGTATGCTTAGGTTTGTTTTCTATTTAGTTCGATAGTTGATTTTAATGTAGACCGTAACAGCCTGGGCGAAAAGAAATGTCAGCGAAATTGTCTTGAAGTTGCAGCACAATACTATTTCAGCCGCATATTTATGGCCAAACCTTGGCCACTTGTATAGCTATTTACCTTATCAACAAGTAATCTGACTAAAATAAATTTTGAAAAATACTTACTCCATGAGAAAAAACACGCTTTTGTCATCCAATCGGCACAAGCAATCGATAAATATTAAATCTCTGGCTTCACCTCATCCCCTTCCTAATTTGATTCTCCAACAAACGGCTGTGGCTCATAAAATAAATCTTAGTGCCAACAGACTACAAACACGTCCATTTGAAATCCATGCCGACATTAGGCGGATCGACTTCTGCCGAAAGTTCGCAACGAACTAACCTAACTGCATTTACCTCTGGCGGTATATGCTAGTTTGTCTTACATCGCCCGTCCTCTGCACTAAACACAAAGTACAGACTCGTCAAAGTAAGTTAACTCTGGGTCGCTAACACAAGTGCGCATCAACATTTCTGCCAAATGAGGGAGTGCTACGTCAGTGGCTGGATTTGGTCAGCTAGTTTCAGGTCATTTGCCATTTGGCTAAATGAGACATTGAGCAGAATTAAGATTCGTAAGCGGCAAAACTCAATCCTGCTACTGTGTGATCCGCTACAAATTTCAAATCTAACTCAAGAACGCCGATTGGGTTGGCTTGGCGTCATCTGCAAACACGCCTTGCACAACAAGCTGTTCATGCTGTCGGAACGACGTAGGTGGGTGGTTGGCGTCATAGAAAAAATATAGCGTCAATTTTTAGATTTGATTCCTATTCACGATATCATTCGCTTTATTAGGTTGCACTATGCCCTCACTAGCCGAAATTCAATTTAATTAACGTTGCAAACTTGATATAAACACCTGACCCATTAATAACATAAATTTGTCAGTATAAACTAATAATTGTATAGTGCAGATATGGCGATTCATCCAGTAGACCGGTTTCGTCCTTATGGGGAACACATCACGTACCGTCCAGAATTTGCCGGAGACAGGGCTCGAACCTGGGCACGTCGGTTTGGGTATCTGGTGTTCTAACCACTGCGCCACCCTGCCTCACACTACACACTGGATTGCTCAATGGTTGGAGCACCAGATTCCGAAACAGACGTGCCCAGGTTTGAGCCCTATCCGCGGCAAATTCTGGCCAGTACATGATGAGTTCCCAATAAGGACAAAACCGGTCTACTGGATGAATTGCCTTTTCCACACTATACAATGCTTAGTTTATACTGAAAAATGTATGTAAATAATAATAATAATAATAATAATAATAATAAAAATTATAATAATAATAATAATACACACAATTTTTTTTTAAATAATAATACCTGTTAAAAGTAATTGTTAATATGCCTGGTGAAACCAATGCTTGTTTAATTCACCCACACGGAGAACCACTTATTTTCAGTTAAATAACCAATTGTAAATGAGGTATAATCACCTGTTCGAGGAGTTTAAAAATTATCCTCTTTAAATTTTAAAATATTTTACTTAAGAAAATATAATATTTTAATAATAATGCTAAACAGAATTTAGCTCATAATTTTACTTGACAAACTAGCATGCTCGCAATAAACGAGTTTCAACATGCGTGCGTGTTCAAATAACGCTTTTTCATTTGCATATATATGTTGTGTTAATTGTTTCCCGATATTTCGTGCATCAGTTTACCATTTTTGTAGAAAGGTTTTTTAAAGAGCCATTTAGTTTATTTCGATGAAATCAGTTCTTTTTTCTTTGGTTTAGTGCATAGCGAAATATTTCCTTGCAGCATTTGATTCTATTTTCAAAGTTGCAAAATAGACGCGTGTTTTGCCTCACCTTGATGAACAGTTTATTCGCAGTTAGTTTCCGGCATAAGCGATGTAGCGACGAAATGGCGAAGCACTTCTCGAATCCTTTTTATTAAACACATTATTTTACAGTTGGCATTTATAAACTCTGTGAAATGGAAAAAAGCTCGAAATTTAGTACAGCATAGGTAAACCAGTTCGAGAGTGGAATTATCAGATTAAGAAAAAAATCTCATTTTCCGTTAGCTAGGAAAACGTTGTATTTAGAATAGAATAGAATATCTTTATTTGGATTCAAACCGCACATGTTCCATGAAATAGATAATAATATTAGAAAATGTACAATATAAAAAAGATATCACATCAAATATATGTATGCAATTAGTCTCATGTAGATAAGTAAATCTCACTAGCTGTACTGTACAATATATCAATATCAGAAAGTTCGGCTGTAAAGAGTAATAGATTCATCATCTAAATAGGAAAAATAAAGGTATAGTTCTGACATATTTCGGCCTTTCTCGACTATCCATTGAGCAGGATGGCAAAAATAATAATATTGATTAATCTGATATATATATATATATATATATATATATATATATATATATATATATACTCTCTATATATAATTTATTTAACTATGTTGATGTGCCTCTTACCATCAATAATATTAATAACATTTTTATTGACTAAAATATCCGCTGAACCATTTCTATGCTGCCAAGAGGACAACAACTTAGCAGATTTTGCTTAACACATATAAGCTAAATCATTAAAAATTCACTGATTGCCTAGCTAGTAATAAAGACGACTAAAAATATGTTAAGAGACCAGGGATATCGCAAATTCCTAGTTATTTAACCAGTCTAAAAACAGAAAAGTAACCATCAATCACACATATTGGACCTTCCTTAGTCATTAGCAGAGCAAAACAACGCACTGGTTGATAGAGAATAAACTGCAACTTTTATACAATGTATTGAAAACAATGCTGTGATCAGTCCTTGTTGTTTGACAGAAATGCTATTTGAACAATCATTGACTGTGCGGGTATTTGTATAAATTATTTAAATACAGTTTGCGAGCTTGATATAAGCATCGGTCCCTTTGCACCAATTGGTCGCTCAACGTAGCAAATACTACCTCTGTCGCGTGTAGTGATGCGGTTGAATCTTCTATGATCAAGATTATGCACAACAGCGCAATCAATATATATATATATATAGACAGCTTGCTGTCACATTCTGATAATGAACATGGAAGGTAGAAACACGTCAGTGTATGTGATTGCCGGTAGTTTTTGCTATGTTTTGTGACTGTTTAGCTACTGTGTGGTTGGTCGTTCTATAAAGCTCTTAAAATTGATTTTCAGGATACATATTAATTTTCGAGACTGTTGGAAGTATTTTTTCTTTTTATTTACCAGATAACGCAATTAGAAATGTTATCAAGTTTAAGTAAAACACTATACCCATTCGAATAACCTAAAAAGACAAGGTGAAAATACCGTCTGTTTTATATAATGAATTTGTTGCTCTTCAGGAGTCAATAACGGAGAATAAAGATAAAATGACTAATGTGGATAAAACCAAACTTTTTATCGATTTAAACAAAAAATGCTGATTTGAACAATTGTAGTCTCACACACATTTTTGTTATTTGTCGTATCGGGTGAAAAACATCTATGCAGTAACGAAGCTAACTTTAACACAGCCTTCAACACATCTACTTAAGTTACAAAACAAAACATCTTAACGGATATTAACAAATACTAGTCATTCTTGTACGCGTAGATATATTTAAGGTTAGCAAATTTAGAGGAGTCCTCATTATGAC
The DNA here is from genome assembly GCA_029291075.1 of Eudiplozoon nipponicum. Classification (NCBI taxonomy): domain Eukaryota; kingdom Metazoa; phylum Platyhelminthes; class Monogenea; order Mazocraeidea; family Diplozoidae; genus Eudiplozoon; species Eudiplozoon nipponicum. The sequence continues at coordinate 105,941 of JAQBSW010002088.1, read as the reverse complement.
ACTTCGTCTGTGCGATTCACCCGCTGAGATTTTCACGCATTGGCACATCAAAAGAAAATGAATTTCTTATAAAATTACGCAATCAAAGTTTGTCCGAGCCCATCTCCAGGAATACAGAATAAGAAAAAAATTATTAATTATTATTGAACGTCTTTTTTATTTAGGTACATAAAAACATGCTTTTAATATCATAGATCGCTTTAATAACAAAGTTTGGCACAAATATGACCTCTTCTCTATTACCACTAGTTATTATCTGCACTTTAGTTGTTATTATTATCATTTTTATCACCAACCAACCAATATTTACATGAGAATAAATGCTAAAATGTTCACATGTTGGCTGTATTCATTTTCCTGTGTGATGCTTAAACTTGTCTCCTTTTATCTTGATATGTGTGTTCACTACAACACCGATAACTTCCTTGCACCAACCATCTGCAAATTAAAATAAAGAATGCTACATTGTACAAACGTGGTTGTCGTTAGACCATCGTGATGTATTTAAGCTCTAGCTAGGTAAAAGCGGGGAAAAGCCGGAGGCTTCCAGTCATTTTATGCGAGAGTGCAACAGATAAACCCGAGTGATTAGCGAAAAATTCATTTTCTTTCTAGTCCAGACCAACTTATGTTCTCAGTATGCCACTGTTTAATCCGCGTTCGTCGAATTTATCATTCAGCCAGTTCAGAATATATTTAAACACCTGCACACTACAGAAAACGGCTGATACACTATTACTCCCTCCCCCCCCCACAAACACACACATTCAATGCAGCTAAACCAGGCGTGTTGTTTAAGGTAAAACGTTTGCCGGCACCAGCGATTGAAGAGGAACAGCCGTTACTCTCGACCTTAAACCTTATGCACTTATTTGCTTGCGTAAATTGTCGATCAACGAACGTAGGCTGTTCAACCAACTGGTTACTAACCAGAGGAAAGGAATTTTTCAATTTAAACTACTGTGTCCAAAAAAATTGTTCATACACGTCTTCCATTTCGCAACAATGCATTTAGGTCTCGCATGTGAATTCTCCAGGTGTGGCCTTCAAGATGATTACAACGTGTAATAGCAAAAATAAGTTAGCAACAAACGAAACCCAGACGATAATTAAATTGCAGCCTTATTGATGCGAGCAGAAAATGCATTTCCGGGCAATGCGCTTACAAGGAAGGTGATGCACACAAATGATTGCTCATTGACAAATTTTACATTCTCTCCGCGTTTTCATATTTCTTTTTTTCCCTTATATATATATATATATATATATATATATATATATATATATATATATATATAGATGTATCTGTGTACATGCATTTGTAGATACTTGAGAAAAAAGGCAAAGAAAGGGTTCCTGCATCTGACAAAATTTCTGGGAGGAATATAACGAATTTTTTAATCTCGCATTTCAAAAGAAAACAATTATTTAAACAAATAATTTTCACAATTTTTCACTTATCTGTTACTAACGTACTTCGAAGCGCAATAAATTTTCTCTCAAAACGTGAAAAAGTCAAGCGTGTTAGTTATTTAACGAGCATTTTTTGCGCGGGCGGTAACAACAATTGTTTAAATCAAGTTTGCGAGCTCGATGTAAACACCAATCCCATTATATTTAATAGTTCAAACAAGACAGCAAACCTAACATCAATCAAACGTACTGGCGCGTTTCGACGTTCGATGATCAACATCATAGAACACGACTGAAAAATGACTATGCGAGGATCAATCCGCAATGCATATATCAGGAGAGCAATGTTAGATATGCGGTTCTCACCTCTATTTATCTCACATATATTGTACCGGACTAGAAATTTCGGCTGCACAATTTCTATGCTGTCAAAGACATTCATTTTTGTGGGTGGAGATAACAATTCGTTAAATCAATTTTGTGATTTTGGTATATGCACCAATTCTGTTGTAACGCATTCCTCTATCGCAATCATACCCACACTTTCTTAAAGCTTTACATATTTTTAATTTGAGGATATGATTTTACTCTTTATCTGGGCAAGATTGGAGCGAAATGGTGCTCGACTAAGCTATGTTAATTATCAAATATAGCATAGCGCACATATTTAACAGGAAACGTTAACGTTAAACAATTATACAAAAAAGTGTTTAAGTTTACCGTCGTATTCTGATGGTGAACATGGAAGGTCGTAACGCGTCAGTGCGTCGCGGCTGGCGGTAGTTTTGTTATGTTGTTCGACGACCTGTTAAACATTGGGATTGGTGTTTGATCCAAACACACAAACCTGACGAAGAATTGTTACCACCAATCGCGCAATCACTATTGTTTAATTGTATTCTCTCTCTATATTATATATATATATATATATATATATATATATATATATATATATATATATATATGCGCGCGTGTGTGTGTGTGGGTGGCAAAAGCTCAAACAGCTGATGTTCGTGTCTGCATAGAAATTGTGCAGCCGACAATTCCAGTCAAGTTCAATGTACGCAAGACTGCTAGATGTGGAGCCGCATATCTAATATTGCTTTCATATATATATATATATATATATATATATATATATATATGGGCAGATTCCCGCTTGTGAGTTTGCCGTCGTACCTGAGGATACAATCACGAAGTTGTCGAAAGTGCCAGTGCGTTGCGACTGGCGGTAGTTTTGTTGTGGTGTTCGACGACTGGTTAAGCACAATAGGATTGGTGTTTACTTCAAGCTGGCAAATTTGTTTTAAAGAAAGAATAAATGTGTTGCCTTGTGTATTTTAGCATACAATAATTATAAATTTGTCTTTTCCGACAATTAAACTATATATTTATGTATATATGTATATTCCTATTCTTTACTTCTACGACTATTTAGCATACGCTGAAATTACATTTGAAGTTGAAATGTATTTTACCAAAGAAATGTTTGCTTAAAATTGAAATTTATGTTCAAATTCGAAGAAATCTTAACGCAGCATTTTAATGTGCGTCCAGCCTTAATATTGAAATAATTCAGCTAGTAAATTCTGTTAAAACAATAATTTTGACTCTTACACTCAAATATCCATGAAATATTGCTCATAGTATGGTGGCTGTGTGTGTGTGTGTGTGTTTGTGTGTGTGTGTGTGATTGGAGGTGCCTGTATGTTGGTTTTCAAAAGAGATAATGCCAGCGAATTCCACCGAGAGGTAGCTAAATAAAGACTTAAAAAGTTCAAAATATGGCTTCATGCCTAAATAACTATGGTGATGTCCACTGAATCGCCGGTCACCTTTTCCAATTGTCGCGCTCCTTATTTTTAACGGGTCCAATTACATTGCTGAAATCTTGTAAATTAATTCGAATACATTGCGTAATTGCATTGAATGACACCGGTTGGATGAGAAAGCATGATAATTGCCTATACTATGATATGAAGCCGATGTTGGGTTCAAGTTGGTGATCACAGCGCATAAGATTGTCGTGGACTCTGGCGTAAGCCACACGGTGCAACTGTATGTCATATAAAAACACAACAGGAAAATCAAATTTTGAAAATAAATAAATGAAATTTACTCTATCCTTGTGGCAGACATTGTGTAATACTGACGAACGGTTCATAGGCACTACCCATTCGGTTACATCAGGTGAGACAAGTGAGTAAGAATGATTAATCACGTGGATCTAGGTGAGCTGATCACGTAAGGTGAAGTACAGCGGTGCACGCAGAAACGATCATGCGATGCATAGAAAAGTAAACATTGAATAGAAAAGAGAAAAATTATCTCAGTAACACGTAGTGCAAAGTGACTTATTACTTGGTAGAGATTGCTGGCTTGAGATGCCTTAAACGCATGTAGATGATGTGTTTATCGCCAGAAACACGCGGCTCGATAACGTGCTTCAATCTGTCTGTGCTCACCGAAGTAAGTGTCGCAATTTGCGGAATAATGCAATATTTTGGACGACTAGGTGAAATCGGTTTACGACTGCGATACTTTGGTTGTAGTGGTGTTACAACTGCGCCGTTACGAACAAGTACTCTTCTGCAGCTGTAGAGCTGCCGATTAACGAAAACTGGACGAGAAGCATGTCTCGGTTGTTGGGCTGATATATTACGGAAATGAAGACGAAAAGGAGAAGCTTCAACATCTGGGTCATTCTGTGGAGGCAGTAAAGTGGGAAGCTGATACAAGTGTTGTGACGCAGTCGTTTGAATAGCTTCGTGTAAACGGGAATGCATTGCAAGGAGTACTGAAGGTAAAGTATCGACCCAGTTGCCATTACTGCATGAGGATGCTAAAGCAGCTTTAAGTTTTCTATGCTTTCTCTCTACTATACCATTAGACTTTTGGTGGTAGGCAGTGGTCTGGCGTAAAGTGCTTACCTAGTATCGAATACGAATTGTGTACATCTATCATTAATTACCTCGTTAGACAAACCACAATGTGTTATCCATGCAGAGTGAAAACCACTAGTGAATTCATCTGCAGAAATGGTGGCGAGGTTAAACACTGAAAACCATCCATTAAGTATATCGGGAATTGTTAGTGGGTAGTTGAAACTTTTAACATTAGTAAAATTAGCTTTGACGATGTGGAAAATGGCTAGGTGTGATGCTGTTGAGAAATTCTCCAACTTAGAATGAGTGTGTTGGGCGGTTTTACTGGCAAAATCGGATACGCATGGCTTACAGTCCTGCCTAGTTTTGTGGCCCCAAGAGCGATCTGTTATACGTTTGACAGTTGAATTACAATCTGGACGAGAATTGGAGTGAATTGATTCAAATACTTTTCTCGAGAGGCTGGTGCGCGAAAAAGGCCTATGGAGCTGCGTACCCGCGAAGACAACAGATTGACCCACCTAGTGTTTGCATAAAATCTTGTTTGATTGCCGAGCTACTAATCACTGAAAGTGACTTTCTTCGCGTTGTTCTCTTCGTAGGAGTGTTGGCGTCCAGATGGGCTTGCTGAGAGTCATAAAATTGACCAGATTTTAAAATCTGGAAGGTGAAAAAAGTTCATTGGGTTGTTTAACCGACAATATACACACATAGGTAAGACAATTTGTATGACACTATCAGCTACACTGGCTTGGAGTTTAATCCTACTAGGACGAAAGAAATTAACATAAACAAGAATAATGGTCGTTTGAAGGCTGTTTTCTCGTTTGCTTGTGAAGAATATTCACTGTGACGTTTTTGTGGCGTGTTGGTCAATTCTTCATTCATTGCGAGCAATTTCGACATATAGGCTGCATCTGAAGGAAAGGCTAATCAAGAAACTTTATTTGGTATAAAAGTATGTATTTTGCGCATCGTGCGACACGTTAGCTTTGTGGTTAAATCAACAAATTCCGAAGTTGACGTGTTCAAGATCGAGGCCTGTCCGTGGTTCCGAATATGATCTGGATTAAGCCACACTATGATGGAACAATCGGTCGTTTGCCAGAATGTCACGATAACCTTGCAAATTCTGACTGAGTGCTATTTCCTTCAGTTGCCATTGGTGAGAAAAGCCATCCAATCAAATTGGAGTTCAGAATTGGCCTATTAAAATAATCCTGCCAAGTGAAATTTCATAAAATGATGTGCACTTTGTTGTTAAGTTGTTATAAATACAGAATTCAAATGTTGTTCACTAATACTTTATGTAAAGAAAGTCAAATTTAGATTTTATATATATTCTCAAAGACAATATTTCTAATAATTTCTCTAATAAAGCTTATACGAAGTTAATTTTGACTTGAGATAGCGTTTGTAATTTCGAGTATATTTAAGACGCTTAACGAAATATATAAACAAATCAGTCAAAAAAATTATAGCTTCTGTTTTCATTTTCAGCATTTTACTGATATTTTCATCCAAAATGATGAAAAAGCCATCGAATAATTTTATTAGATTATAAACATTTGTGTACTCACCTATGTATCAAATTTGAAACTTCCCATATACAACCCAGTCTTCTATAGTACAATTTGGTACTAAGCACCCTTTTTCTCTTTACGTTAAAAGAAACTTTCTGAACTTGTGTATACGTCATCAAATAGATCGAAGGTTCTGTATATTTCTACGAACTTATTTATAAATATCTATTCCGTATTTATATACCAGGTATGTCTTTACAAAAGATATTACTTCGATATAAAGATTTTGCTAGGTGGGATCATTTAACAAAATAAAAATTGAGGGAGCATAATTTTCACTGGAAGTACGATAAATAGCGCTTTGACATACAATTGGGACAAATAAATATTTCAAAAATGTTTTCTAATTTAGAATGCTTTTAAACGATTAAAAAACTTATTTTAAATTTTTTCAGATGGCTACACTTAGAATGATTATAATTTTTTTACAAAAATTATATTTGTCAATCCTATAAATAAATAAAGTTTGTGAGCTTGAAGTAAACACCAATCTTATTGTATTTAACCAGTCGTCAAACAACATAGCAAAACTACCGCCAGTGGCACGCACTGTCGCGTTTCTACTTTCCATATCTATCATCAGAATACGACGGCAAACTAATTAGCGAGGATCAATCCGCATTGCATATATATGGAAAGCAAAATTAGATATGGGGCTCTCACCTCTAGGAGTCTCGCAAAACATTGCACTTGACTAGAAATGTCAGCTGCACGTCTTCTATGAAGCCATGAACATAAACTGTAGGCAGCTTTCGCCACACATACATTGACTACACAGTTAAACAATAATTAATTTCGCGGCTGGTGGTACCAAATCTTTAAATCAAGTTTGCGAGCTTGAAGTAAACACCAATCCCATTGTATTTAACCAGTCATCGAAAAACACAGAAAAACTACCGCCAAATTGTACAGCCAACATTTCCAGTCAAATACAATGTATGCGAGACAACTTGAGGTGAGAGCCGCATATCTAATTTTGCTTTCCATATATATATACAATGCGGTTTGATCCTCGATAGTCAGTTTGTCGTCGTACTCTGATGATGATGATCAAGGAAGGTCGAAACGCGTCAGTGCCTGCGACTGGCGGTGGTTTTGCTATGTTGTTCGAAGTCTGGTTAAATATAATGGGATTGGTGTTTACTTCAAGCTTGAAAGCTTGATTTTCACATTTGCTACCACCACCGACACAGTCAATTAATGTTTAATCTTATAAATACTGTTAAATACTGTAATTAATAAGGACATTTAAGAATTAAGTATAGCGTGCCTATTAACCGGTTGGTTAATATAATTAGCACGAACTTGTTACTAGTTTCGCCATAAATAAAGCTAAAACCAGAAATTTTATGCTTTTACAACAAGCAATAAATGACTGTTTCGAGGAGAAATCACATAAACTGAGAAATGCCGCTCTTTACTTGGGGCACACATTTTATTGCATTATTGTGTATACCGAAATAACAGTTTAAAAGGACAATCCTTTTATTGTGCGCATATGGAGTTAAAAATTTTCATTTTGTCAATAAGTGATGAGGAGCCCTAAAAGGAGTCTTTAACGTAACCGATTTCGTTGAATTTTACAGCGAAAAGTACAAAGCAAACTGCAAATTGGTATACGTGCAGACACATGCACCTGCCTACATACACGAAGCACACTGTGGTATAAATTAAGCCGTTTAATTTAAATTTACCACATGACTCAGTTATTGTCATTAGTCGTGATGTGATGAGCTCGCGGTCGAGAAAAGCATCCACAAACGGAAGCCTAAATACTTTTTATTGAAATGAAAACTTGTGGGTGTAAAGACATTGGTTCAAAAAGACAAGGATCAGTTAATTTGACCACTTTCCTGTTGCGCAATGAAGCTGGATTTTGGCATTGCAAAGCGTATATAGGCTTTCTGTCCAACAATCACACTGACGTGTGTTGTGGGCATTGCAACGCAGTGCGTGCATGGAAAATGGTTACATTATTATGCAAACTTTGAGCAGCTTGTCAGTTAACACGGTGGACTTGCGATGAACACCAGTTACATTTTTAGCCGGTCGCCAGACAACAAAGACTCTGTCAGCTGTATGGACTAAGGATAATTTTGGTGTCGACGGAGAACGAATAGAAAATGTTACACCTTGTGAAATATCCAATGTGATTACTTAATCACGCAATCCGAAATTCCTTGGTTATAACATTTTTGCGTGTTTGTCTCTAAGGCGCACAGGTTTATATTAAAACGTGTCGAAATCCATCAATACATTCAATTGAAGTTAGTTTTCTTTGGTTTACGACAGTTTAATATGTGAAGATGGAAATTTAATTCAAATTCAGCACGCTTTATTTAAATAGTTACTATCACTACCCACCTGATCAATAAATGCAAACCCCGCTAGCTTACTTTCTAAACATTGTGTACGTCACAACTTTAACTGAATGATAAGTTAAAACAAAAATGCCATCTTTACTTGTAATAGTGCCGTGGGGCGAAAGTGGGCCAACAGAAAATCGTTGCTTTATATATGTAAAATTATCAGACAATAGAGTCCACCGTGACTTTGCAATGGAGCCTAGGTTGGTCGATTACATTTTCTTTCTGTTTTAAAGAATCGCGATGTTTTAATTAAGGTTCCACATTCGGTAGATAGCTGGTATACTCGTGATTGGTACTTATGTGGACAGATTTACGGTTTGTGTAAAACATTTGTGTGTTGCTAGCGATATTTGAAATGCTTTCCTGTGTTATTTTATCGATTTTAAATATTCTCGTTACAGCTAATATAAATCAGTGTTTGTTCATTTAAAGTAGGTTACTTTATTTGCCTCAAAGACTACTAGACAAAATATAATATTTATATTTTTCTTCATACCTTTTATATATATATATATACTTGCATTTTTCTTAATATTTAAAAATGATTTAATAAAATTAGTGATATAAGTCGCTAATTTTTTTGAATTTATATAAATGTTTTATTTTCATATTTTTTTTGATTTTTCATTTGTAACAAAGACATTTGTTTCAATATACATTCCTTAAATTTTTCCTGAGATGTAATTTTTTTTAAAATGTTGTTGATTTCCTTCTTTGGCGTCAAGTGAAAGAACATTTTATTGTCAGACATTACTTTTATGGTTAATTAATTGGTGCCTTAAATAGAAACGGAAAATTTCGCACTTATTTCTTAGTAAAGCAAAAGACCACTGCTGAATACAAACCTGTAGACTTCCATAAAACTGTCTTAGTTTTATTTATTTAAGCGACAATTATTTTTTTGAAATACTGCAATTGTACATAGACGATTCAAAGCAACATAGGTGATTGCACATGCGAAATGCCTTATCTGCTGTTAAGGAAAGTTTTAAGTTTAGTTCGGCTAATATTCAAGAACAAGTTATTTTTCCCACTCTGCACTAGATAGTTAAGCCAAGCTTCTGCCTTATCTGTTACTTTCTGATTGCATGTGCGTATACTTTTTTCAATAGTACAGGTCGTAGAAAATTATTTGTGATGAAGTTTTTTTGCACGTTTCAGAAACCCTTTAGAATTTTTGCAATATTATTTCCATAATCATTAGCGTTGTTATAGCCTTCACTATTGTTATTAACACAGCCTGATTTCATCATCCTTAGTCTTGTCATCATTATAATTATTAATATTATTATTATTATTACTATCATCGTGGTTATATTTATCATCACGAGTCTCAGTGTCAAACTAATAAATGGAGTTGGCTTATTGTAGACATGTATGCTTATAATACATCGTCTAAGGGTTTAATATGAATAAACTAGTAACATTAACGAAAACCAAATTATGAAGACCATTGTATAAATCTGAAGCAATCAATAAAATATTCGTGAAAGTTTACAATTTTTAATCACTTGATCGGATTTAAATTTATCTATGACAAAATTGCGTCTTTGTTGAATCTCCGTGATTTGCATTCACGGATTGCTGCTTTGTTCTATCAGTTTCGCAAAGATCCGATTGATCCCTATTTCCAAGTACGCATCGATTTTGTTTTTGCTTTTAGCTGAGTTCGAATTCGTTCTTTTCTTCCGGAGGCTTCATTATCGTTCATACTAACCACTGTAAATGAGGTACGATCTACTCTCCGTTGCGTCTTAACAATTAATGTTGCCACAATTTGTTTTCAGTAGCACTTTAAACTGAATTCTACATTATTTATAAATTTTAAATCATGTATTTTGGATTACTATTGAATTGTTTTAAACCTGGTATTCAGAAATTGCGTTACTTCATAATTTGTTTTGACCAAAACCTGTTCGCAACCAACATTTTAGTTTCCTAGCATACATTCCAATGCCGCGTTTTGCGTACGCGGGTAGTAGCATTGCACGGACAGTTTCACAAAGATCCGATTGATCACAATTTCCAATTTTATTTTCTCTTTGATCTGGTTTAGTTTGTATTCGTCTCAAAGACAAAACAAAATTGGAAATTGTGATCAATCGGATCTTTGTGAAACTGTCCGTGCAAAGCTATTACCCGCGCACGCAAAACGCGGCATTGGAATATTTGAAGCTGGCACTTCGACAAAACAATTTAAAAAATTCCTAGCATACAGTTTTTAAAAGTTTGGCATTTGTCAGTCTCATTTGACTTCTTACTGTATCTCAATTGGGTTCATTAGCAAGTCTTTGCCTGGCACGTAGACACATTATTATTTTCCCACTGCCCAATTGGTGATGAGTGGGTCTCTTCCAGATAAGCAGTCGCCGAGTTTTTTACAATGAACATTTCATCTTACGCACAATTATTATATGAGTTCAAAAATAACAATACTCATTAATATATGCACAGAAAATGAATAAACCTTAATATTTGAATACTATTAGAATTTATAGGACATAATTTCCATCTTACTAAATGTTTATACCTTTACAAAGAGGTGTGTCGACCAATATTAGTTTTATCTTAAATTTTCCTAGCCATTATAGAAATTGATGTGATCACTTTTCCATTTCCTATACGCTGACTCATCAGTGTTGCAATGAAAAATATCTTTCTTGAAGAATTATTTTAAGGTAATCAAGTACAACAAAAGAGGCTCTTATAATAGACTGCGAGCTTTAATAAACAGGCCAATTACAATTCTTTAAATCAAGTTTGCGAGCTTCAAACAGTTAATGTTCGTGACTGCATAGAAATTGTGCAGCCGACATTTCCAGTCAAGTTCAATGTATATGCGAGACTACTAGAGGTGAGAGCCGCATATCTAAATTTGATTTCCATATATATTCAATGCGGTTTGATCCTCGATAGTCAGTTTGCCGTCGTACTCTGATGATGATCAGGGAAGGTCGAAACGCGTCAGTGTGTTGCGGCTGGCGGTTGGTTTTGTTATGTTGTTCGACGACTGGCTAAATACAATTGGATTGGTCTTTACTTCAAGCTCGCAAACTTGATTTAAAGAATTGTTACCACCACCCGCGTAAACAATTATTGTTAAATTGTATAGTCCAATTACAAGACCGTAAATTATTACTTTTTCCGCCAATTTATTACTCATTTATATCACTAATTAAGGCGATCTACAAGTAGTAGTGTTGAAGAGAATATAAGAAAGAGGGAGAGATCAATTAAGCAAGAAAGTAAATCATTATCCACAGATTTTCGTCAGACTCTGAATAAAGTTCACATTTTGTGCTTTCGAGATGACAAATACGTAGTGTGGGTGTTAATAATTAAATCGTGAAAATTTGAAATATGAACGTAAGTTTATTAATGTTCAGACAAGTTCATGTATGCGGAAATTACGGCATAAAAACGCTACTTTAGAATAAATAATATTTCAAAGTGTAAATTAATTGAGTTTGTTGAATTGTCAAGCTTGTCAAGTAAATAGTCCGTAATGCTGATACATCTAACTATTCACAAGTGGGTGATTTTTTATGTTTGACATAGAAAATCTATGCCAAGATACCGGCACCCAACTAATGAATAGTGCAAGTTAACACTATATTTATTTATCTATTTTATTAGGATTAGTCACAGTGAAACTGGATATTTGTTCATTAGCTGACTTATGGCCAACCAGTGAAGAAGGTGATTTATCATTCTTTTAAATAATTACTTTTAACTGGTTTAGCTTCAGCAGAGTACTTCTGAGAGTTAGTCAAGATCGTGTTCAACTTGCTTCCTCATTCTCGGGTGCCAACCCAGCATGGTTAGGACATGTAAGGCTATGTTTAGGCTGGCTTGCAAGAAGAAAAGTACATGTTTTTCATAACAGTGGCAAACTTGAAATTCCGTCGAGTTGCAAGCTGCAATTAAACAGTGTTTGATTGCTTTACTTTTCACAAAGTTACCTGTAAATTTATTGACTCTTTGAGACAAGTTCCTATTCATGTAGCAGCAAAGATAAAATGTTAAACAAATGCAATGCAAGACGTCTTTATAACGGAGGAAAATATTTTCTATTTAACTATGATTAGTGGTTATCGTACCTTGATGAAACACAAGGAAACAACGACAAAAGTATGTAAAAATGACTGTTCAATATGCTGAAGTGTTATGGCTAACACCGGCTGATTTCACGTAGTTTTGTATGTTGGAGATATTATAGATTACTTTCTCTGAATCCTTAATGTTAAATTACCACTCGCACATGCGGATCGAATTGTTACAGGAGAGTAGATAAATTCTTAATGTGTAATCGTTTTAAAAGTGGAATACTATTCCTTATGGACAAGTTAACTTGTAATTCTGGTTTGAATATAAAATAATAATACCAGCAATATTTGTCACTATAATAGCAAGAATAATGAAAATGAGAAAATTGACAATAATAAAATGCATTTAAAAATATTAATAGTTTATTATAAATGCTATTAACAGTAATAGTAGTAATAATTGTATTATTGGTAGTAGAATAGTATTGGCAGAAGTGGTGGTGGTTTGGTAGTAATTCTAGAAATTAGTAATAGTAGCACAGAGTAAAATTAGTTAAAATTAGTAGTAAGTATTTGTAAATACAGTTGGAGGTATTAATAATAGTGTAATTTATTTATATTAAAGTAGTGAGTAAAGTATAAATAGTAGGAAGTCATAGGTATTCTAGTAATTTTCAGTAGTAGTTTAAATTAATAATAAAAATAGTTATTAATAATAGTGTTAATGATTGTTGTAATGTGATAATGAAGTAGTGGTACGATAATATTTTAGTAATAACTGCATTATTATTATTATTATTATTATTATTATTATTATTATTATTATTATTATTATTATTATTATTATTATTATTATTATTATTATTATTATTTCTATTATTATTATTAGTAGTAGTAGTAGTTGTAGTAGTAGTATTAGTACTAGTAGTAGTATTAGTTGTAGTAGTGATATTTGTAGTAATATTAGTATTAGTAGTAGCAGTTGTGGCTGTGGTATTGTTTCTAGTAGCAATAGTGTTTGTATTGGTAGTAGTTTTAGTGATGGTAGCATTAGTAGTAGAAGAAGTATGGGTTTTATTAGTAGTAGTATAATATTAAAATATGCATTCTGTTAAAAAGTACAAAATGCCAACATTTTATATTATATGTCAAGGTTAAAAACAAATAGATATTGGTGTAGGTATGATATTTTAATAAGTGTGTAATTATACTATGACACTGTAAATGAATTTGCATCTACTTGAAGAGTATTTTTGAAAACGAATTTTCTACTACTAAACAAGTAAAAGTGCGGAAGAGCGGCTCAGTGGTTGGAATAGCAGATTTCTAAGCAGTCCTACCCAGGTTTGAGCCTACCAATCGGAGGAATTGCCTTTCTTTATAATACAATGTTTGGTTTACATTAAAAAAATTATTTAAATGAAGGAACTGATGATTAAATCAGGAATGCAACCTTGATTTAAATAAAAATAAATGTAATTAATGTAATGGACAAGATTGTAATACTATCAAAATTGCATGTTTAACTTGCATACAGTACCAATTCATACTTGATACAAGTAGAATCGTAGCGTGAGAATCAGGGAAACTTTCAATCTAATTTCATGGAACGTAGCCACACGAGAACCTACGACCATAAAAGACGGTGTTACCGTATAAAACCAATTCGTTTTGCCTGCTTTAATTCTGACCGTTTCATATTTTTCCCTACCCAAAACCAGAAAATTATTTTGATTTTAACTCCAAAAGAGATTCTATGACGTAGCGAATCGCATTTCTTATTGTCGATACAGAAACTTTCTGGAGAATAATAATTTTTATAATTCATTCGTAAAATCATTTTTAATATCGTTAAATTGGATGAAAGCAGATTTTTCAACCATTTTCCTACGTTCTTTTTTAAATTTAAAAAAAAATTCCATGATTCTTCCAATCAAGGCGTTCATGCCATTACAAGGATGCACATTTTTTGTAAATAATATAAAATACTTTCAGTCATTTGCTATAAAAGACTGATAAACAAGATGTTCAGATACTCCTCTTTTTCCGTCAATCACTATAATTACATAAAAAACAAGAGTATGTGTGTAATTCAGGTTTTAGGAAACTCACAAAAAATGTAACTTAGATTTAAGATTACGCGCACAGCACCTGAAATCTTAACCAACATTTTTGCTTTACTATGTAATGAATTTCAGTGTTTTTTAAAGCTTTTTGACCGACCGTTGTGAAGACGTCTTTTAAGCGTGCGCTTTGCTGTTCTTAATCAGTTGGTACAGTTAATTGAAATTACTTCACTTACAACTGAATGGGGTTTTAATTGAATGCTATCGACAAATTGTTTAATAGATGAACCATCGATACTAAGAGCAGTTTACGTTGTTCTCAAAGAAATGAAGCGGTCAGGTGGAATTTAACATGCGAAAATTTAGTTTTGTCCGTAAACTGAAAGATAATTGTCATTAATCAATAATATGTTTTCAATTTCGGCTTCACTCTGATCAACTGTTTGCACGGCAGAGAACGACTTAATTTATTTTCTTCATCCTTAATTGGGCATATCTAATATCAACGCATATTTCACTTTTAAAAGACGAGCATCAAACAATTATTTATATAACGGGGGGGGGATTTTAACTCTGACTTCATTTATTTCAATCCCCATACTTGTTTTTTTTTTAGTTTTTCACTTACTTCTTGGTACACCACGGATCACATTAGCTTATATTTCTTATGTTATGGGTAAAAACTGGAGGTATGAAGACACATCGTACATTTTAACCAGCCCCAGGTTTGGTTTTGGGAAGGATTAGGATTTTAGGTTAGCTGAGCGACATTTACGCTCTGGTCATAGTTATCACTATATATATATATATATATATATATATATATATATATATATATATATATATATATATATATATATATATATATTACCAGGAATTATCAAGCAGAAGAAACATGTTCAGGCACCAAAGAGCTTGAACTGGAGGTGATACGCAATTGATTGTTAGTTTCCTTATTTCACACTGTCTCCATGCTTATTTGTAGATATGTGAGAAGAATATGAGAAAGAAAGTGTTCTTGTCTCTGATAAAAATTTCTCTTTCTTGTTGCACCTTGTACGGGTTCTATAAATTTTATTATGGCTCGCAATCCAAAAGACCATCATAAATATTTGATTATTTCTACGAGATATTTTATCGTTTCTGGATTTGGTGTTAAAAAAATCATTAAATTTTAATTTGAAAATAAAACAATATGGCATAAATTAACCTCGTTTTGTCAGTATTTTTACTATAGCATCTTTGTGCCATTTAATAATAAATTATGAAACGTTCGCGAACTTACTTTACGAACTGATAGATTAGTTAGTCCAGATTGGAAAGTGATGTTACAGGAAATAGCTGATCTAATGTTGTCTGTGTGCTTGCGTTGATAACTAATCGAATGGATTATTAAAATGGGAATATCACAAGAAAATGACGAGTGTAGGAGCACAAAGATAAGAAAATACTTAAACATGCCAATTAATTTAAACGCAGTTTCTCACAATACGAAGAATAATGTAGAAGCGTTTTTAACTCTCACACACACTCACACCCTTATGCAGCCAAACTTGCCTGTCATTGAAGTTATTTAAATCAAGTTTGCGAGCTTGAAGTAAACGCGTCAGTGCGTTGCGACTGGCGGTAATTTTTTGCTTTATGCTGTTCGACGACTTGTCAAATACAATGCGATTGGTGTTTACCTCAAGCTCGCAAACTTGATTTAAATAATTATTACCACCACCCGCGCAATCAATTATTGTTAAATTGTATTGCTTGTATATGTATATGTGGCGAAATCTGCAAACAGTTAATGTTCGTGACTGCATAGAAATTGTGCAGCCGACATTTCCAGTCAAGTTCAATGTATGCGAGACTGCTAGAGGTGAGAGCCGCATATCTAAATTTGATTTCCATATATATTCAATGCGGTTTGATCCACGATAGTCAGTTTGCCGTCGTACTCTGATGATGATCATGGAAGGTCGAAACGCGTCAGTGCGTTGCGGCTGGCGGTAGTTTTGTTATGTTGTTCGACGACTGGTTAAATACAATGGGATTGGTGTTTACTTCAAGCTCGCAAACTTGATTTAAAGAATTGTTACCACCACCCGCGCAATCAATTATTGTTTAAATTGTATTTCCTATATATGTATATGTGGCGAAAGCTGCAAACAGTTAATGTTCGTGACTGCATAGAAATTGTGCAGCCGACATTTCCAGTCAAGTTCAATGTATGCGAGACTGCTAGAGGTGAGAGCCGCATATCTAAATTTGATTTCCATATATATATATACATATGTATATATATATATATATATATATATATATATATATATATATATATATATACATGCGCAAATTGTCGGTCAAGTTACGTAGCCCGATGGACTAGAAGTTTTACACACAGAATAAAAGAACTTCGCAACTAAAACACATGTTTCAAATCGAATGGTGAATAAACGTCCGCAATTTTAAACATTCCATGTAGGTTCTCCGGACATTTCTCATAAGACACTTGGCAAAAATGACTAACAAATCTGAGTTGACAATTTGTAAAGCGTCGCTGATATTCAAATTTATGCCAGAAACGTACAAGCGGAAAATCATATTTTGGAACTGAGTATGGGCTGCATATATATATATATATATATATATATATATATATATATATATATATATATATTGTTGCCCTCGAATACCCACACGGTATATTTTTCTTATTCGGAAGAAAAACGCATTCAGAGGAAAATGCCAATTTATTTCGAGAATACTTAACTTCACTTTGCAATCTTTCCTTTACATGTTTATACATCCTGGGCTTTTTTTATTATCGCAGTGGCAACTAGTTTGACTCGATTTAACGTCTATTCATTGTTTGCCCTGACTTCGCGATTAATTGCAATGTGATGTCTGAGATCTGGTCATTTTTATTTCAATGGATTGAGAGTTAACCAATTTTGCGCATTGTTGGATCAAGCAGTATTGCATATATATGGAAAGCAAAATTAGATATTCGGCACTCCTCAAGTTGTCTCGTATAAATTTCCATTCCATATATATATATATATATATATATATATATATATATATATATATTTACATACATACAAATGTGTATTTGGGTTGTGTGTATTTGTGTAACCAGAATACTCTCGTAAATAAGTCTGTCACAAAATAACTTGATACTGTCTATATTTAATGCTTAAATGTTGTTGTAACTTAGGCAACGCTGTTGATTATTTCTTTTTCTCCGTATTTTTCTTGTGCAGAACAACTGATAGCCCTCGTAGGTCGGTAAAATCTTGAATATTTCACATTTACAGATGCCATAGTTATTTGTATTGATTGAACGGGTTCTCATTGTCCCTTCACCTCAGAAGCTGCCATCGCTGTTGTCAAAATGACGTTGGAACAGACACCAAAATTGTGTATTTTAAACGATGGCTACACTGCTATAGAAAATCGTGTTGTTTCATTTTAATATATTGCATTTATATGATAATAGTGCATGGGTCGTGTACCGATTGATGTTATATTGGTGCTAAATAACCTTGAGATTGATAAACTAAATGTAAAAAAAGGATGAAAAAATGGTGCCTTGTACACTTGCCTGTCAGAATAAAACTTTGATTAAACTGAATAGCATCACTTTATAAGAATAAACTAGGCATTGAATAATGTACAAGCAATTCATCCAGGAGACCGGTTTCGTCCTTATTTGGAATTCATCACCGCCCGCGAAACAAACGCTTATTTGATTGTAGAAGAACATGTTTGGTAACGGTCAACCTAACATGGCGACCAGTTCCGAAACAAAACTTTTTGGAACTTTTTATTGTGTGTACACATACTCTTAAAATGTGCCAACTAATTTCAAATGCTTAAATTGGCAACATTAAGTAAAGTCAACGAAAGAATGTAAAATGCTCAATGATTCAAGATGCACAAAAGTGAAACTAATCAAATAAATACTTCAATTACAAATATGTAATTCTGCATAAAAAAAATAAAATATTAGCCTACCGAGAAACAGTATTATATATGTATATATATTTATATATATATAATTTTTAGCAGGCTTTTGTGAAAAGGTCCTAATAATCTGAATTTTTTCCAATTATGTTTAGCAAGGTGATAAAAATTTATTGATTTATATTAATATTTAAACTAGTCTTATTTATATAAAAGTACACAAAGACACAATAAGCCGTCTATTTAATTTAGTTAAATTAATACTTTCTTATTAGCATTGTATAAATATTTCCTTTAATACATAATTTTAATTATTTCTTTGGCCACTTATCAAAAGAATTGGTGCCAATTTTGAAAAATCCGTATGTTTAGGAATAATTTATTTTGCATAGGCAGATTAACTCAGAACAGCACGGCGTTTCGTTTACCAGAGCTTGTCTCGTAAATTAGTTTGTTTTAAAAATATTAGATTAAGAAAGTAACAGGAGTCTTTAAGAAATTCACATCTTTTATTTTTGAAACCACCAAAAATGTAACAAAAACTTATGATCACGGGAATGCACGTATAATTCAAAAATGTAATTGTTGTTCATTTATACATGTCTTATTTCGTGAAATATAATATAGCTTATTAATAACTGATAGCTTCTGCACAGCGCAGCTCATTATCACATACTGCTTGCAAGTAAACCGTGATTTGAATTATGGCAGTAGCATTTTCTTTAAATGCCACGAAATGCATCAGCTTTTTCAAGATAATATGCGGAAAACCCATTTGTGAATTTCCTACAGACAATTAGCTGTCAGATGCTACAAATAAGCCAGCTCTATTAATTCGCAGTCGTGCATTGATACACCGGATAAAATTACATCGCTCATTATTTACTGTAAACTGAAAATGGCAAAACACTTTAACTTGTATGCTGCTTACAGTTTTATTAGTTAAAGCTTATCCGTTTAATTTATGCTTTTAACTTTTCAAATTATCTCGTCCAAACGCTGACAGAAACAAAATGTATGAAGATCAGGAGCATCATTTATTTGTACGCCCTTAGAACGAAAGTATTATAAAATCATCTAGCTAGGATAAGAAATGTCGCTGTAGCATACAGCTTATATAACAAGTAAATTGTGATTTTACATTTAAAAATGCATTAATCTTATCTCCAGCAAGCACCAATATTGGCTTTAAATAGAGGCAATACAATTGGATCACAAGATAGACATGAACACTTTACACACTTAACAGCTATGTCGAGTGAATAAACATGTAACTAATTGCAGTTATTGATCAGCATACCAGATAAGATAGTTCAGCTGCTGAATTAATCGATTGTGGATTAAAAAGGAAGACATAAAAATACTTTAACACCTAAACGACGGAAATTTCCATAAACTCATGCAACTAGTGTTTGTCTGTGTGTATGTCGCCTCCAGAAGCGCTATATTAATGTCTGAAGAAACGGCCAATTGGGTTTGCTAAATACCTGGTTTTATGCAACAACCCAAATGTTTGCTTTTACCTTAGATCGTTGTAAGACGAAACAAAGCAACAAAATTTCTAAGGACACCATTTTGTTTCTGGAATTATGAAAGAAAAACATTTATGTGGAAATTTAACATATCAGCTTTATTTAATGCTAGTGGTCTGCTTTAGAATTTCATTAATCAGCTGTCGGCTAAATTGATCGATTGTAAGGTGGTCTAACAAACACAAACTAATCCTCATTGTAGAAAATACTTTATGAAATTGGTTGTGTAAATGCTGTGGTACACGAGCGATAAGTTTCATTAGAATTCATGTTAACTACTGTTTACTACATTATAAGATGCCAAGGGCGGTTTCTCATTGAGGCTTTAGTTTAATTCTTGCCTAGGAAACTTAATTTGGCAAGTCTTGCAGTTCAAGCGTATTTTTAACGACGGTCTTTGATTAGTCCAAAAATAAACTCACATTATCTTTTGCGTTATACACTTATGATCAATTTACGACATCTTAGAATCGCAAATACTTCAGGTAAATCGGTTGCAAATAAAAAGTGTAAGCTCCTTGAACAAAATAAACCGGTCTACTGGATGAATTGCCTTTTCCACACTATACAATTCTTAGTTTATACTGACAAATGTATGTACATAATGGGTCAGGTGTTTATATCAAGTTCGCAACCTTGATTATAGTAAATGTTATCACCGCCCTAGAAAACCAATGTTCGTTTAATTATATAAATGTTCATTTCAATACCACTTCCCCATATAGTGTGGTGTCTATTCAGTAATGAAAGATTGGGGATGGTTAGTTGGAATTTTGGGTCTAAATGGATGCCATATGAACTCCACCTAAAAGAGAAAAAGACTAACCGAATTACATTAGTTAGTATATGACTGAAAATTGTGTGTAGTGTGCGGCAGGGTGACTCAGTGGTTAGAGCACCAGATTCCGAAGCAGACGTGCCCAGGTTCGAGCCCTGTCCGCGGCAAATTCTGGCCAGTACATGATGAGTTCCCAATAAGGACGAAACCGGTCTACTTGATGAATTGCCTTTTCTACACTATACAATTCTTAGTTTATACTGAAAAAATGTCAGGTGGTTATATCAAGTTCGCAGCCTTGATTATAGTAAACCATGCTATTGTTTGATACCAGTCAAAGGTATAAAAACATTAAATAATGAGCTGGTATACTGAAAAATAATAAACAATCTGATCTCATTTCTATGATTTATTTCTTATTTCGCAACTTTTATTATATATATATATATATATATATATATATATAAACAAACCAAAAAAAAGATGGATGGTGTGAGATGTGAGACGGATAAAGAATAAGGGGGGATAATTGAAGCTTGAGAGAATCAGAGTTTTATTTTGAAAAATACCCTGTTAGTGTAATGTTTTGTTTTCGATGCAAAAACAAAAGTTAAGATGCCAATACTAAAAAGGAAAATGAGTATGCTAATAATTTCGAAATTAAATGGCTTGAAACTATAGATAATCACAGTTGTGTACACTGGTGTTCAGCCACCCAATGGTTTCATCTGAAAGGTGAGTCGTGAAAGTACTATAATAGCATTATTGATTCGTTAAAGTATAATTTAATAAACTTTGTTAAAATATTATGCTTGTCGAGCGCGAACCGAGAATGCTGTTATAACTCCGAGAAGTACTTCACATAAGCGATTATAACAAGGTCATAGTGTACCTTTCTGTCAAGGTATTCAATTATGCAACAATTTATTGTGCCGATTGTGAGAGCAAGAGTTTCCATTTGGTTTTTGGGCTTGAAATAATCAACGGTACCATCTGAACCAGTTACACGAGACGGTTAAACTAGCCACATTGACAAACACGAATGTGTTTCACCTACAATGACGATTTTCAAAATAGTTTCACGTAGACAGTAATTGACCGGAATGCTGGTTGGTATGGTTTTAGGAGCACGTTTCCAATGTCACAGTTTGCTGAAGCAGTACTTGAAGGTGTTTAGTTTCCGCTTGTAAGTTGTCCATCGTGTTGTGTGTCAGTCAGGAAATATCTAAACCATCTCGCATATTGGACTGCGTAAAGAAACCGCTTTTAAATAGTGCTTGATTTGATTTACAAATCTGCAAAATTGATATAAACGAAAAAGAGTTTTTACCTTTTAACAATAATTGATTGCGCGGGTGGTGGTAACAATGCTTTAAATCAAGTTTGCGAGCTTGAAGTAAACACCAATCCCATCGTACTTAACCAGACGTCAAACACCATAGCAAAACTACCGCCAGCCGCAACGCGCTGACGCGTTTCCACCTTCAATAATCATCATCAGAGTACGACGGCAAACTGACTATCGAGGATCAAACCGCATTGAATAAAAATAGAAATCAAATTTTAGATATGCGGCTCTCACATCTAGCCGTCTCGCATACATTGAACTTGACGGGAAATGTCGGCTGCACAATTTCTATGCAGTCACGAACATTAGCTGTTTACCACCCGTGCAAATATTTTACTCTTAATCTAATAATTCCAACGAATACGAGTTAAGCTATGAAAAAAGATTTATTATTGAATGCATAGAGAGCCGAATTCCAGAATTACAATAAAGTATTTGTACACCGCTGTCCGATCAGCGGTAGTCATTTTTCTGTCGTGACCTTATCACATTAATAGAAGAGCAAAACGTGTCAGCACCCCGGAACATCAATAATTTAAAGATTTGAATCAACTGGTTCCGAAGGTGATACAGCATTTATAATTTAATTTCGGTAAAAACCCTCTAGATTGGCATCAAACACATGTAAGTATAAATGTTAATATCGATAATTTGACAATAGAAAGAGAAACAGCTAACAATTGCCTTTGTTCCTTTCTAATAAAACAATTTTTCTCCGAATAGGTTTAAAGTTAACAATCACAGCGCTTTAAAAAAAAAGCTAGTTGAGTTAATCGATCGTGACGAAGTAGTTTTGTTATTTTTCCAGTTAAATTCGAAATAGGTGAATAAAAATGAAATATGGCCATAAAAATAATTAATTTAAATTTATTATTCATATTACCTCTAGAATAGAAAACATAATATTTTGAATAGAATAACTTAAATGATAAAACTTCATTAATTTTTTAATCAATTTTGATATTCTCTTGATTTTCATGTAGTTACAAATCATCATAGTAAATTCCTCATTTTTATACATATCAAGTATTTTGCACATGAAATACAGCACCGCAAAGTTTTATTTATTAGTCTGCGTTAAGTTTAACTATGTCAATCCACACAATGACGACAACGTTAGTCTAATGCAATAGGTGTGTGCAATTAAGACATTTAATTATAGAGTTCAACTTTACACGTTATTAAAGGTGAAATTTTAATATTGTTAATTAAATTGATTTATTTTGCAGATTAAAGCATATTACCGTTTTTATAAAGCGTTCAGGATATAAATATTTGTTTCCTTTAACATTAAAATGTAAAACCAAGATTTTATTCTATGTATTGTCAGTAAAAATAAACGTTACTTAATATGACAAATAAAATTCATAATGTAGACTGGTCTAGTTTTCCTTCGCCGCTCGTCAAGACTTTGCCGATTGTCAGAACAAAATCCATTTCAGACCTGAAACGAATTTACGACGCCACCAAAGATGCTAAGAAAATTGCAATACTTTAAAAAGAATCCACTCTGATTTAATTCATGTGTGATCAAGGAGGAGGGACACCGTCTACTTTATCAATTGAATATGGTATATTAAGGTTTGTCATACTTTTCCTGCCAACATGCTCTTATATATATATATGACCAATTAAATACCAAATAATTCTAGACATATTTCTATAAGTATATATATATATATATATATATATATATATATATATATATATATATATATATATATGAGACCAACTAAATACCAAATGAATCTATGAACGTATTTCTATACGTATATATTTATATATGACCAACTAAATACAAAACGGAATCTATGAACATATTTCAATAAGTATATATAAATATATATTCACCAAATAAATACGAAATAGAATATATGAACACATTTCTATAATTATATATATATATATATTATCCATAATGCTTCGTATGTAGCTAGCTCCCTTTTGTTTGTGCATATAGTAATTATTTTGAATGCTTCGTCTGTAGAACATACTTGTGATGTTTCGACGATGTGTTGCGATGTGTTGTTTTAAATCAAATGATGAATACACGTCTGCAATTGCGCAACACCTTGTCGAAACATCACACGTATAGTCTTCAGACGTAGCATTCAAAATAATTACTAAATGCACCAACAAAATGGAGCTAGCCACATACGAAGCCTTATGTATAAACAAATTGCAGTCAGATTTATGCAAGCAGAAGAAGCATGTTCAGAAATTGAGCTTGATCTGGATATGACACACGCAATTGATTGGTTTCCGTTTTTCACACTCACTCTAGGTTTACATATTTCTATCTTGTTCTGCCAACTTCCAATATATATATATATATATATATATATATATATATATATATATATAAAGATTTGTTCGGCCAAATTGGATACTTCAGGGAGATTATGCGAAGAAGATTTTCTTTTATCTGATAAAATTTCTTTTTGTTTTACTTTATAGGAAGGGTACAATGAATATATATATATATATATATATATATATATATATATATATAAAATTCCATATATGCCGACATCTGGTGTCAGATTTAAAAAATTGATTAAATCAGTAATTACTATTCGTCAAATTAACCAGTTTCGACTATAATAGGCTGTCGTCAATATATTGCCCAAAGTACTATAGTTAAGCCAAGATGTATGCACTTTCGCTATTGGGCTATGCCTTCATCCTTTGTGACGCCATTGCCTTTTCACTAATATACAAAATTATGCTTATTGGTTGGCATTTCTTTCGGATGGAGTCTGTTTGGCATATTTCGACGTCAAATTCAAACATGTTGAACACAATCTGTCTTTACAGAACAGACCTCATGACAAATGAAGAAGTGCTAATGAATTTAATTTTAATGCCAGGATTTTATTTTACATACATACGTTTCCAGTATAATCTAAACATTAAATAAGGTATAAAAGGCAATTAACTATTTACGTCATTATTGAGGATTCATCGAGTAATTGACAAAGTCAGGTCTACTTTATTAATTTTATTTCCCTCCGTATGCAATGTTAAGCTAATACTGAAAAAAAATACACATTAATAACAGTGGATAATGGCCATCTATTTCGAGACTACTAAACTTCGCTTTACAATCTTTCATTTATATACATTCTGGGTTTTCAATTTATCATGCTGTTGGCAGCAAATTTGACTTTCTTTTACTTCTATTTCTTGTTTGAGCTGATTAGTAAGTGTGTATGCGTTTGTGTCTGTGTCTGTGCCTCTTTGCATTGAAATGTCTTTCTGGTTTTATTGAAAAGTGTTGTCTGAGATCTGGTCATTTTTGTATTGATTGCTTAAGAGTTAGCCAACTATAGGCATGGTTTACTTATAAACAAGGCTGTGAACTTGATGTAAACACCTGACCCAATATGTAAATGCATTTGTCAGTAAAGACTAGGTATTTTATTGTGGAAAAGGCAATTCATCCAGTAGATCGCTTTTGTCCTTATTGTGAACTGATCACGAACTGGCGAGAATTTGCCGCGGACATGCCTCGAAACTGGGCGTGTCTGATTCGGATTCTGGTGCTCTAACCTCTGAGCCACCCTGCCGCATACTACACTACACACAACTTTCAGTTATATACTTAAGAATGTAACTTGATTTAAATAAATGTTTGTGAATCATTATAGACTTGTTTTTATTAACATATCTGGGTAACAAACGTTGCAATTTCAGTTAATATCTGTTGCGATTTTTGTGAATTCATAATATCATTTGTGACGCCTGTAACTATATTTAGACATTTTCGTTCATGTATCTGTTAGTGCGTAAGATTCAATTTTTTTCATTTCAAAATACAAGTTCCAATAAGCCACCACTGGGCTGTAACTTTGCTACAGGCACTATTTAAATCGAGAAATCACAAGCCAGATATGCTAATCGTATCTTTGGTACCTTTTAAAAAAGGCATAGGGTGGCAAATATTATGCATTTGCCTGATGATAGTATTATCCTAATGAGGCCAAATATCGGTGTTAAGCAAGATTGCTGTCGGCCACAATTGAAATCATAACCGTTATTGTCGTTTTCGATGTTTTAAAAGACTGTATCGTAGTGTACTTTCACCACGGAGATTGTAACTTTACCATATTCCTCTGCAGTACTATTTAACGAAACGATTTCCTATTAAAGTCATTAATGTATTATTACATTAAAAAATGTACAAAAATTGATTTTGCCACAGGCATAATTTGTGTCGGGTCATATGAAATAAACCCGTATATATATTTATATTCATATAACTACGTAGTTAGGTGAAAATTTAACTAAATTGAAGTATTGGTCGCGTCGTTGAAATTTCGCAATGTTTACTTTTATTTGATTGGTGCAAAATTTTAATGTTTACACTAAATTTCACACAGAGATATACATCAAATAGACTTACCTTTTACACACATGTTCCTTTTTTAGACAGAAAGCAAAGCATGTTGTGCCCGGAAATAAATATTTTAGTCACCAGTCATAAAAATTTCAAAACTATAAAAATTTTCCAGTTTCAGTTTATTCCTTCGTCTGCTGGTAGAACTGAATATGACACGATTTGTTGTTGCAAAACATATCGGTGAACTAGGCTTTTTTGCCTGAAATATGTCAACAATTGCTAAATTTTGAAGCTATTTAATTTTTCTCATAAGATGAGAAATTTTAATTACGTGTGGGCAAGCTAGAATATAAGCTTTTGTCGAAGTCTATAAAAGATAAAGTGCAGATTCTTCAACTTATCATTTAAAAATGGCAATAAGTATTAAAATTCTACTTTTAAAGTCTGTTTAACCATTTAGAATGAAACTAAAATTACTCAGATATGAAATAAGGTCGTGCAACCGAAATGCCTATTAGTCAAAACTCATGAGTGCTGAAGCTTAACTTTAATGATATTGCAGATACTATCATAACCATACGCTTAAACACGTATATAGTTTAAAAAATTTAGATCCGATTCAAAGAAGTCAACACCTAGGACAACCAATCTAAGCGTGATGTAGGTGGTGCGAGACGAGACTTAGACCCAGATGCTCCCGAGTTCAATTCCCTGCTGCGTGTATCCGTTTATGAACAATTGAGTGTCCGGTAAAAACATAACCCGTCTAGTGCATTTTCTGTCTCATATAACGTTTTGTTTGTAATATTTTGATACATAAAGCCAAATCCTGCCATTTAACTTCGATCTAATATAGTTATATTGCTCTTCTGTAGGCTTTGGTCAATTCGCCGCTTTTCTCTTAAGATGTGCACAAATATTCCAGCATTCAGTTTACCTGTAACAAATTGTTGTTTTGCATTTTTTTGTTTATGGCTAATTTTAATTATCTATTCCACGTTGCCACTAATACACTATTCTTCCCAGATTAAGTGACATAAATTCTAGTAAAATAAACATATTAATTGATACGTGATATTAATATAAATGATAGCAAAAAAAATTAATTTCCTAACGAGAGAATAGACATTTTATAGATCGAGGTTTAAGATAAGAGCCCATTAATATGTGTTGAACCCAATAATTGTTTAATGAATTCAGTTATAAGACCAAAAATATTTGATACAGTTTTGAATGATGGTATCGTAAATTATGGATCAAAATGTTGTAACTTTATAAATACAATTATCAGCCAATTTTAATGAAATATTTTGAATTTTGGTTCGTGTTATTATCATATTCTGATTCGTGCATTCCTCGCTCCGTTCCATCAATTACTGCAAGGTCCCAAATTCAATCTATCCATTTTTCCAACGCTGTCTCACACATAATAGACATCTCTTCACATAATTTCAATAGATTACCTAGTTGTGCTACGTTTGCATGCCACTATGCATGTACAATCATTGGTGTACAATATATATATATATATATATATATATATATATATATATATATATATATATATGCAATTATGTATTAGGTGTCGAGCAACTAATAAAAAATAGATCAAATATGACCAGAAGGAAAACCCAAATACAGCATGAACAGAACGTATAATATCATGCAAATTCGTGGCCTACATATGGTTAAATCACCAGTAGGAGCCGGTATTACGCCATTTACTCACTAAATATTTCGATGATGAATGTGAGAATATCGGTATGCAACACCTAATATTTATTTATGCTATATTGTGTGTCCAGATTCAATAGCACTACGTGCACAATGAGATTCAGAACCATGCACATAATTACATTTAGATCATTGTTTCTAGTATCCTACCTCGATTAAGCCAATGGTTTCGCAAACAAACATTACATAACAGTTAAAGAAATGTTGATTTTCCGGGTGGTGGTAACAACTCTTTTAATCAGGTGTGTTTCCTCGAAGTAAACAATTATCCCATTATATTTAATCAGTCGTCGAAAAACATAGCCAAAAACCCCTCAGTCACTCGTACTAACGCGTTTCAATTTCCATGACCATTAGCAAAGTACGACGGCAAACTGACTAGTGAGGATCAAGCTGCAATGCATATATAAGGAAATAAAAATTAATTTCTGCTATGCTATTCGACAACTTGTCTAATAAGATGTGATTGGTGTTTAATTTAAGCACGCATAATTGATTTAAAGAATTTCGTAGTATTTTCACTTGATTCAAGACAATACTTGTGTGTATAAAGCGTCAATCTTTTATTTTTATTTACGAGGTTCACTGCACTGGATACTGGAATGCCTTAAAATGGTTCGTAAATTTTACTTCAATGCTTGCTTTCATTATCATTTTTGTGTGGAGATCGGTCTTAGCAATACCCAACTATCCTCTTTCGTACCGCGGCTTTGTGCTGACTTTTCATCGGCATGATTTCTTTTATTGACGCACGAGAGCAAACTTTAGCACCGAATGTTGCTTGCAGTATGCTTACTTCCACTTACTACACTATGCTTTATATCAGCCAATTCAAGGCTGCTTATTTTAAATTATTTTAACATTCAGATTTTCCCCTAAAACGGAATATTTGATTAGAAGTTGGCAATAATTCTAGAAGAATATATATAAGTCCAGAATTTTCTGCGAAGGTGCTCAAACCAGGGCACAATTGCTTTGGCTTTCGGGTCGCTATTCAATGCGCTACTCGTACTGTATACTACATGCATTTTGAGGTCATATACCAAATTAAGCTTCTTACTTGCCTTTCCTTCAGGTGGAATCTATATTTAATCTCTTAAGACGTGAAGTTCCGACTAGCTACCTCAGGTCTCTCACTCCATAACATTTACCATGACACTGTTTGAAATTATACTAATTTCAAGTTTAGTTACATGATTTTTATTGTACGTAGTTTGTCAGTCTAACGTAAATATTGCATCATGAGGCAAATGCAATTCACCATGCAGACCGTCTCTGTTCAGTTTTGACACACTTCAGTATTTAACAATAATTGATTGCGTGTGTGGTGGTAACAATTCTTCAAATCAATTTTGCGAGCTTCATGTAAACACCAATCCCATTGTATTTAACCAGTCGCCGAACAACATAACAAAATTATCGTCGTACCAACACACTGGCGCGTTTCGACCTTCCATGATCATCACCAGAGTACGACGGCAAACTGATTAGCGAGGATCAAACAGCATTGAATATATATATGGAAATCAAAGTTAGATATGCGGCTCTCACCTCTAGCAGTCTCGCACTTCAGTATTTCCGAGAATTTCCCGTAGTTGGGACTCGAAACCGGGCCCTTATGCTGCGGTGCCCGACACCTCTTCGAATGACATGACGTCTGTTGTAAAACGGCAGATCGGGAGTGGCTAGATACGAGCTCAGGATTAAAAACATGAAAGGCTAACGAGAAGCAAAATTTTGCACATGGATTCAAAATTATTTAAGACACAGATGATGCAGTGCATAGAATCGCGGACACTGCAGCAGATACGTCTGTTTCGTGTCCCATGCGCGACAAATTATTGACAGTACTTTAATATATTTCCCAATAAGAAAAAAATCGGTCTACTGGAGGAATCTCCTTTGCTACTTGGTTCAATATATATATATATATATATATATATATATATATATATATAATATATGCGTTTGTGTGTTTGTGTGTGCGCGCACCATATGTTAGCGAAAGTAACTTAGAATGTGTAATTAAAAAAGGTTTATTTCGGATATAACTAAAGTGGCTAGATGTTTGCCTTGATGATGTTTTATTATCACTTAAACGTCGGCATATCTTTGTTAGTTTACTTTTTCGCCAATAAAAAATCCCACTCGAGTAAAGCGTTACTAGGCTACGCAAGTAAAAGTGCGTAGGCGTGCTTAATTTGTTCTATTACGCACAAAACGCTATAATGGCAAAATCTGATCGATTTGTGCACATAGACTTCCGCAAGCGCTAGTCTTCCGAGACGCTGACATCAGCTTCAATTGCAAGTTGATCGAACGCGTTCATTTGTCTAAATTACTTTCATTTTTGGTAATCCGTTTGATGGGAAACTAGGGCCCAGTTCTTGAATTCTCGTGTTCAACTTATTTTTATAGTGTACGCAGTAGTAGTGCAAAAATTCGGATTTGCAAGATTGGAAGTAAATAATTAACAAAATTAAAGAGACCTTTTAACTAGAGAGGGTGTTTAAAAGCAATTTCAGGTTGAAGCTAACTATTGAAGCGCTCCAACAACGTTACAACATCTGTCGCCTACTCCGTAGTTCCTCGCTACCAGATGCAGTTTAAAGGTAAAGTACAACAATACTGGCTTCATAATTGTTAGCGCGTATGGTGTTGAATTGAAGGGTTAATTAATTAGCGATGCAATTTACTAAATTGTAAGGCGTTCTTCCGCTATGGATGAAATCAATCTGTTGTTGTATACCTGTACTATTCCTGCCTAGAGTTTGTTCAGATGCAAAATAACACGGACAGTGCGCGTATCGTTTTTAAACGAAAAGTTCAAACACGCCAACCGATGATGGAAATCAGACATCACGCAAACTGGACTTTAGCCATTGAATTAAAATATAGTGCTAATATTTTATTTATTTATTTATTTATATGGCTGGCAAAGACTAACATAGCACTGAAGAATAAATACTGACTTTATATCTATCTATCCATCATACTGCCATGATTTAAGTCTTTTTTTTAAATCAATCGGAAAATTTCTTTTCCATTGGCTAATTGGATATAAGCGGTGGATAAAGTATATATATATATATATATATATATATATATATATATATATATATATATATATATATATATACGCCTATTTCGAATTTCAGAGGAATGGTATACGGTTAATTGTAAGTGAAAATGTGCCAACGCAGTTTTAACACTAGAATGATAAATATATTTGCTATCGGAACTCACTTTTTGTGCATTTGCACTTGACCGGATGTATGTTAAATAAATAAGCCTAAAGTTCTTAACTATTTAAACAGATCTTGCTTCTAAAAATCCACGCTGTGTAATTTTATCATCCGAGTGATATTTACATAAAATAATTGAAATCGCATTATCTGCAATGCTAATTTTCGGAAAAGTACGTGTAAATCTATATCGTTTAGGGCAGAGATAATATATATATATATACTTGTACATAGTTATGTATATACAAAACTATATAAATTAACACACGCATATATATATGTGTGTATATAATAAATTCTATATTTATACATGCCCATTAATAAATTCACGCACACACACATGTATGTATATATATATATATATATATATATATATATATATATATACTTATTACACATGGTGTAATATATACAAAACTATATAAATTAACACACGCATATATATGTGTGTATATAATAAATTCTATATTTATACATGCCCATTAATAAATTCACACACACACATGTATGTATATATATATATATATATATATATATATATATATATATCTGTATATTTACATTTCTTATATTTTTGACCAGAAGTATTTCAAATGTGAAGGTATGAAGAAAATTTTATGCATTTCTTGCTCTACTTAACTATTATTGTTCTTTAATTTATTTGTTTTGGCATTTTTACTTAATATTTGCCGGTCTATTAACTGTTATAATTGAGCTGCATTGTCTGTCGTTTGCAATCATCATTTGCAAAATCTTCGTAGGTTTTGCAGTAATTGTAAAGTATTAACCTGTTCCTAGCATGCCATCTGATGGATTGACTTTTGCCAAAGTAAAGTAGACAGTTGATCGTAGTCTGCCACAATCATGAATTATTTATTGGAATCTTTACAGAAAATCAACAATGGAACACTTTTGTTTATTTAGAAAGTGTTGTTCTTTTATTATAGTGCGGACGCCTTTCAGGCTAGCCCAATTAAAGGAGATGTTTTTCACATACCAATGTCTTCATGAACCACATAACATGTTGCTTTACTTAGGTCTCATTTGAAAAAGCTCTTCTGATTTACTTAGGTACTGAATCAAAATATTTAAGAACAGTCTTGATACCTTATACAGGATTCGATATATATATATATATATATATATATATAGAGAGAGAGAGAGAGAGAGAGAGAGAGAGAGAGAGTGCTGGCTTTAAAATCGCGTAATTGACAGATTGAGTTCACATTCGTATAGTACAGTGGACAGTCTACCTGTCCCGTGTTTCCTGAACAGAAATATATTTCGGGTTATAGGGCGTAGTTCTGTCTCCTACTGAGGAGGGTTTGCCAGCAATTACGAAACATATGTGTACATGAGATTAACCATGTTTTTTCATGCTGTATTTGGTTTAAGCTTCGTTCCTCTGTGAACCAATTTGTCACTAGGTGCGCAATTCCTAATGCACAGCAGCATGTCTATTAGTTCGACTCAACAAACAAAACATAATAAATGCGTGAAAATGTTTGCGAACTGGAAAGATGATGGAAGATTTGGAAATAAATGTTGTGTTTGTAAATTTGTAAAGATAAGAACTGTAATACAGTTATAGCGGAAAAGAATTATTTATACACCGGATTCCATAGTAAAAGGAAATTATTGGCTGTAATAACTTTATGCTTAGTCAAAATGGTGCCAGAAATAACACTTACTTTAGCCAATAAGCCATCGAACAAGAAAGAAAACGTATAACACCTGAATGCATCAGGAGAATATTAAATATCCTAGAAAGAGTGGAGTCTTTTGTATTTATAGAAGACCATGCACCCTGTAAAGCTACGACGGGGTGATAATAAAACGGCGTGCAAATAGGGCATAATCAGAGATCGAATCGGCCGAGAGCCTCGAAGAATTTAGGTCTACAGACACACTGGTAAGGTTGTCAACTCATTTCGATATGCAGTCGCCGTGAATTTGCCACGTCTATTTGAGAGTTTATTGAAATAAAATACAATAGCAATGTTATTAAAATGACATCTGAAGAAATAGCTTTAGGCCCAGTATTTAATGAAGTTTCATCGATTGGTTAAAAAGCGCAGGGTAGATGAACTAGGGGTAATACTCAAACCTTGAACGATATAGCGCCAATCAGTGATAAGAGGCTTACAACTGTTTCATAGATTTAGTACTAAATTTATTGATTAATTAGTTCTTTATGGCAGTAATGAGATTTCAGTATTCTTTTCATTTCATACGTCATATGCCTATACTTAAATGAGGTTCCGATTAGGACAGATTCTAACCTGTTATTATTTTAATATTTTAAGCTAATATCTTTATATAAATGCCCCCATTAAACTTTTCTCCCTCTCTCTCCTGATCATTCTTTTCATATTATCTTCGTTCTTGCAGTAGTCGTTCTTATGTCAACCAGTTTGTTTTTGGATTCGATTTGAAGACTAACTTCCATTGGCATTAAAAATATTGCTGGAAATGGAATTCTTTCATTTTTTTCGCCTCCTCATAATCTCCCGATTTTTTAAATAAAAGAACAACCAGAACGCGCAAATAGCGTGAGTGAATTTGAATGATTGTGGTAAGGTTAATCGAAAATATTGCTGATCATATGCACCGAAAAGTAGATTAGAATACTACCGCTGCACTAAAATGAATGTACTCTGACTCAAACTATGGCTTATAAATCTATATATGCATATATATATATATATATATATATATATATATATATATATATATATATATATATATATATATATATATATATATATATATATATATAGCAGGGCCATTTTTAGGGACAGTTATATTCCTTTATGTAAATAACACTTTTTTCAGTTTAAAAGTCGAGATTATTATTGATTTTGTTAATGCTAAATTATTAATATTATTCATTTTAGTTAATTAGGCTAATTTTCTGGAACAGTTGATTACATTTGACTTAGTTTTTCAATATTATACAGTAACTAATTTAGAACGGGTGCAGGAATGTTGAATTTAACTCATTTTAAGTCAAAGAAACACGAACATAAATTGATTTTGTCACTAATTCGCTTCTGAAATATTCTATAAAGATAATCAACTTTACATAATAAACAATTTTGCATTATATAATTTATTTTGGAACTAGCAATGTTATTTTTTGTCGTACGCATGTGTAGACTTACAGTAGTGAACTCAACTTCATATGAAGTCTTCGACAATGCGAATTCAAAGCCAATTGGCTGTATATAAAAAAATGTATGCCAAGCCTTTAAAGGGTACCAACACTATGGCTATTGTGTCAGTAGCTGATACTAGCAATATGGTACCAAAATGTTATATGGTACCAACAAAATTAATTTTAAGGTATGATAAGTTGCACCAAAACTGAGAATTACAACAATTTTTACCAAGTTTTACTCCAGTAAATCCATACACGCTGTTTATGAATATTCGCGGTAACCTTGACATCATTCAATTAAATAACTAACAGTTAGATACTCTTTGTTGCGGTGAACTAATATATACACAATTAGGTATAAGGTGTTGCGCAGCCAGTAAAAAAATAATTCAAATATTACTAGAAGGATAAATCAAAGTCAGCGTGAACAGAAGGTATGATCTCATATTCACATTCGTTTCGTGCTTACAGGAAAGTCGTCAGTAATAGCCGGTATTACGACCTATACCAACTATATATTTAGGTGTGTAATTGAAGCAAGTGGACAGTACAAATTGCTATACGAATGTGTATACCAGCAATACCGAGCTATTTTCACACTTTTTCGACAATGCCACTACAAAGCCAAATCACTATATATTTTTTCTACCGAGCCTGCATAGGATACCAACACTATGGCTTCTTAGACGGAACCTGATAATAAAACTATAATTGCCTAGTAGGTATATGGTACCACCACAATAAAATTCAAATAATGCTAGTTCATCAAAATTCAGATTTACAACTACTTCGGAGCACTTTTTACGCCAGCAAATCCACACACTCGGGCCTTGATCGGCATCAGTTATCACTTTTATCGAAGACATACTATGAAGTAATCTGCACTACCCAAGTGATGCACATTCGTATAGGGGATTGTAGTATCCTATTTTTCCCCATTCCTCACCAAAATATATAGTGGGTGTAGGGCGTAATAACGGCTCCAACCGATGCGTCACTAGTAAGCGCGAAACGAGTACACAGCTAAGATTATACGTTTCGATCATGCTGACTTTTGTTTATTCTTCTGGTCATAATTCAGCTAATTTGCTATGAGTTGCGCAACACCTAACAAATAACTGATTAAAACACCTAGGTTTGAAGTCCTTCTGGCAGCAATATTAAAAATGAAAAAGATATGGACAATAACGACAAAATTGGCTATGTGCAAAAAATTTTGTTTACATCCTTAATGCAATTTCAAATTTATAAGAGAAGCTTATATATGCAATATATTCCTCGAAGTATGTCTACCTATTAATGACATATAAGGTGTTGCTAATCTGGACTAAAGGTAGAAAGTGAAGGCGACTGGTATCCACTTATAAATATATCTCGCCAAATGACATAAATTAGACAAACACTGTTTGTTGCTTGCAACACACGGGATCAGATAAGAAATGTTAGATTAAATTCTTCGAGTAAAAATAACAAAATAAACGCATTGTTGGGAGCAAAACTTCAACAAAATGTGGACCAGTAAGTTTTACACTGAATCAGTGTTTTCATAGGTGCGCAAGACCTAATACACAATTAATTCAAGAAACAGTTAATCAGAGAAATCCCTCGAAACTTGTCCTGGAAATGGAGGCATAAATGTGTAGCAAAATTTGTTAAATTACAAGTGAATGCCATATTATCCAAACAGAGTTCCACATTAATAACAAAGTGGATGAAGGCCATTTATTTCGTGAATACTAATCATCTCTTATACAATCATACATATTTATACATTTTGGGTTTTCAATTGATTATGCTAGTGGTAACAAATCTGACTCGTTTTTACTTATGTTTCTTGTTTTGGCTAGTTGGTAAGTGTGTATGCGTGTTTGCATGTAAAGGTCATTCTTGCAGTATTGCAAAGTGATGTCTGAGATCTGGTCATTATTGTTTTGATGGCTTGAGAATTAACCATTTGTGCGCATTGTTCACTGTTACATGTACGAGTGCTATTTTTCCCAGTGTAGTTGATCGTTTCACCTTGTTGCGCAAATTTATAATTTCTACATGGTAACAGCGCCAGTGTGGATTGCAGTGTTAAACGCTCATATTGTTTGGAAACTTCTGTCACCGTATGCGCCTCTGTTATTTCCACTTCAGTTTGTTGCCAATCCGATTGTATGTTTGTTGATTCTAGTCG
Source organism: Eudiplozoon nipponicum (assembly GCA_029291075.1). Lineage (NCBI taxonomy): Eukaryota > Metazoa > Platyhelminthes > Monogenea > Mazocraeidea > Diplozoidae > Eudiplozoon > Eudiplozoon nipponicum. The sequence continues at coordinate 69,304 of JAQBSW010002088.1, read as the reverse complement.
AGGGCCTGTTTGTTCTTGACTGGATACTAGTAGATTGTTGTTGAATTTTGTTATTCTTGGCAAGTCGATAAGAATATTATGTTGATGAAACTTTTGAATATTAAGGTCAGGTGCTTGTTGTTTTATTTAAAGGCTTCATAAATAAATAAAAGTTTTCTGATTTGCTTTGTGTAGAATTATGAAATTTGGTCGAATTGACAGGGTGCCCCGTTGCCAATATATGATCGGAAATAGCTGATTTTCCTGACGATTGCCAAGCCTTTGTTAATCAATTTCTGTGGCAAATGTTGTTGGATTCTGCTTATCAATTGCTTCTTCGTACGTCCGATATATGTGCTACCACACATGTATATGAGAATTTGTAGACTATGAATGATTTGGAGAGAATTGGCAATTGATCTTTGGCATCCAATCTCATGTTTCTCTGTCTACTATTCTCCTTATTAACTTTAACACTGGGAAAGCAAGAAACAGGGAAGTAAAAACAGATCAGATCGACACCACTAGCATAATAAATTTAAAACCCAAAATGTATAAATATGTATGATTGAATATGAGATGATTAGTATTCACGAAATAAATGGCCTTTATTCACTTTGTTATTAATGTGATCTTTCTTCCTAATTATATATATATATATATATATATATATATATATATATATACCAGTATCTAACAGTGTTATATGTACGTGCAAGTTAAATATCATTTGAATTTACAAACAATCGGAGAAGATTTCAATTGATAATAGGCGTTCAAAAACAAAACACTCTTTGTGATATTTGCCTCATGAACTAGAATTTTTTTAATCATTATTTTAACATTCATTATTAAGGTGAGAAGATCTTCGAGGAATTTAAAGTTGAAATAGACATTTATTTTACTATCTACCATTACACAGACAGGGCTGTTGATTTACAAGACTTTAATTTAAAAGGCTCAAACTCTTTCTCGACTTTGTGCTCAAAGCCAGTCTTTAGAACTCTGTTACCTAGGTTGTTGACGTGGTTTATCTTGAACGATTTTTTGACACTACTGTTTTAAAAAAATTATTATCCCGTGAAAGTGTATTTTCAATACGTCAATCTTGTCAAACTGGCATCATTCACCCTGAGCGGTTGATGACGATAAAAATAAATATTTTATTCTTTCTCTTCCTTTAGATTAAATTTGATGTCTGGGTCGGTTTTTCTGGCATGTTCTCCAATTTCTAAAAGAATTACAGCTTTTGGAATAAATATATTAGGCAATCTGCATTTCCTCTAGATGGCGTGCATTTTTCATTTGAATTCTGTCGGCTGCTTTTCTCCAGATGAATACGATTCATCAAATTGAAGCAGTTCTATGGACATTCCATTGTAACATCATTAAATGGGTGGAAGTAGTAACCTTTGAAGCAAAACTTAACGGTTACAGCTTAATCCAATACGGGTCTATTTTTATTAGTTAAAATAATCGGAAAATTCGGATATTCATTTAGGATTAAGTCGCAGAGTATCATCGTCTCTCTTGATAAACATTTCTTTTTTCAATTAAAAAATTCATTAACAGAAAATGTTTTCATTATGTGTACAAATGACTGTGATTGATTGCATAGAAACTTCGCAGTTTGGTGTTGTGGAATATTCTTAAGTATGTAATAAATACAAATTTTACATTATAATCTAAACATTGCGGTAGATAGCAAACGCAGTGAATCAAGTAGACTGGTTTTGCTTTTATCAGGCACATAAATTAATTTCCAGAATTTCCGCATTTTGAGCTCAATTTGGAAGACATATTCGTGGAAGTATTTCAGATCATCTACTGCACCAATTAAGCCATTTATAAACGTATATATATATATATATATATATATATATATATATATATATATATATATATATATATATATATATATATATACGTAATAACTATCGGCTAAATTTATATGTAATGAAGGAACGCAACTTATTTTTACAGCACATTAAATAGTCATTGGTTATATAGGTAGTAGTAACAATATTTAAGATCAAGTTTGTGAGCTTGAGGTAAACGCCAATCTCATTTAGTTTAACCAATCTTCAAACAACATAACAAAACTACCACCAGTCGCAACGCACTGACGCGTTTCGACCTTCCATGATCAGCATCAGATTACGACGGCAATCTGACTGGCAGTGATCAAACCGCATTGCATATATATGGAAAGAAAAATTAGATATTTGGCTCCCACCGATAGTAGCCTCGCATACACTGTGCTTGACTGGAAATGTCGGCTGCCCAACTTCAATGTGGTCACGAGAATTACAGATTTGCAACTTTTGACGACTGTTTTAATACAATGGGATTGTGGTTTAGTTCAATCTCGCAAATTTGATTTAAAGAATTAGTTTACAGCATTGTTATTCTGTATAATATTATATTAGTTAAAATGTTTTAAGCTTCACGATAATGTAATAAGATAATAATTGGAGGTCTAATTTCAGTGTCCAATTTACACTACAATTTGGCTAGGACTTTTTGTGTCACGTTCGTTAAACAGAACTAACCGAATTATCCGAAATTATTTTCGGTCATATTTAAAAACCACCTTATATTTTTAGGATGTTTTTGTCATAGTAATTACAACAAAATGTTTACTATTTGACGCCTAACCTTAACAATAGTATACTTATTACGTCACACGTATGTTTGGTGCGTTATTTGATGATTACCACGATTGGTAATCCTGGCATTTCCCGTTCCATCATCAGGCCTCTAATCACAGAAACAGACAAACTGCTCACAATAGTGGATTTAAGAAAACGTGGTTGTGGGCATTGGACTGTGTATGTGCGATTACAGGACTGAGGATGGCACGAATATTTGAATCGAACCGTATTTCCATTGGATGGTATGAACGGTGTTGAAGCCTGCGGAGGACGGGGACGAATCAGCATCCGGCCAGTACGAAGGCGAATTCGATGTGAGCTTGGAAATGGGGATCAATCGGATCTTGCGGAGACTGATTGTGCAAACCGTGCTAATCGTGGTAATGGTCATTGTGACGCCTGAACTACGCTACCCTTCAAAAATACCTCGTGCGCTATTCATTAGATTGAAAAATGAAAAATAGATTATGCTGAATGTATTCTTAGCACTGTAGGAGAACAAGTTATTCCGCCAAATAGTGGGTTTATACTGTACTGTTTATTAAGCCAATTGTATCAAAATACGTCTTACAGTTGTGTAACAAAAACTAGTAATCCAACTTAATACCTTCAATATTTTTTCCTAACTTATTATTTGGACAAGGAGATATTTACGTAAGTAGGACTACTGGCTAAAAGGAATGGTCTTTTAAACTTTGTTAACTAAATTTATTTTTGTAAATTTAAGCTTTAAATATCAAAGCGTTTCTAGATTTCAGTTAATATTTTAGAAAATGAGTGGAAAATATTTAGGCACACTTTGCTTTATGCCTTCGCAGATTTTAAAAAAAAAGTAGGACAGAGTAATTACAATCTTATGCCTATGTATACATAAAATTTATTTCCAGTTTATGTATATTTCAGTATAGGGATATCAATATTCACATCCAGTTATTACACTTTTGATAGGCTGTTAAAATTTTAAAGTAAAAATGTCTTAAAATCCTGATTATAGTTGATAAGTTGTTTTATTAACTTCATAATTTGGAAGAATTACTTTTACAAAATCAATTGTATAGAGTGAGGCAAAACCGAATTGTATACAACTTAATGTTGTTGTAATTTTGCCCTCCTTAAAATGGAGAATAGGATCCCCTTTTATCGCAGGTATTTTTTTGCTCAAATGGCAGTGCAAGCAATATTAAAACGGAAATATTTAAAAAAATATTAATCATTAAATATAGTGTATTACTACAAAAAATTAAATTTCTCATTCTGTTTATAAGCTTTATATATATATATATATGATATATATATATATATATATATATATATATATTGAGAGAGTGAGAGATTGTGTCATTTTGTATTTATATAAATAAGTAGTTCAGAGATGGCAGAAATTCAATTGGAAATACACGTACTGAAATTGTTCGACTTGTTAGTAAGTCTTTCGGAGGTGGCAAAATTTAGCTATTTTTTAACAACGTTAAATATTGCGGAATCATTTTTGTAACCCTTAGGAAACATTATATTTTAAGGATATATCCGCTTTTTTTTTAAATTGCTTCTGTCAAAATATGTTTTCGTTTTTGAAAATTATTATTTATCAATACATAAAAAGAAAATTTATTTGATTTAGCATTTACAAATGACCACACACACACACACACACACACAATATATATATATATATATATATATATATATATATATATATATATATATATATTGCCCGGATAGCCCTTCTGTAATCTCAATATTTCCGAATTCTAATATAACAATTAATACCGTCATTAATAGTTCGCTGCCCCATAAATTTAAACATAATTTTGTATACTCTCAAATAAACTACAATTTCAAAATTCATATAATTATCAACAGATTTACGAAATTTTGCTGCAAAATACAAGCCAAATACATCGGTTGAGTTTTATCCAAAGAACTAACATACGTTTAACTTAAACGTGTCCGCACCCATTGAACGTTGTTATTAAGCAAAGTGATGAAGTTAAACAATAGAAAAAGGATGTACTGGAAAAATGTCATGATTTAAAGAAAATGAAGATTATTCGTAACAAAGCATTATTAGTTTTAACGAGTAACTGTCACACTTTAAGTACATTTTTATACATTTATGAAAAAATGTCCCTAATTAGGACCATGTTACATATGAATAAATATTGAAAAGCTAAAAAGGACAGAAAATTTAAACGTCGGTAAAGTGTGAAATGGAGGAACAACCAATAATTTTGAACATCATCATCAGATCAAGCTCACGTAATGAATTTATTTTAGCTTTCAATCCAATTGTATGTTTCATTTCTGTTTGTTGTGAAAGAATATTATATAATGTACGAAACTAAAGGCTTCTTATTAGAGAGACAAAATTTGACCTCTCCTAATAAATCTACACTATTCATCAATCACCACACTTAGAAAATTTTGTTTTTTTTAATTTATTATAGTATTAAACAAAACAGAAAATTATAACTGTGCCTCATTTAAATTTGGGTGAAATGTTTGAAAGTAACGTTAAATATTTTCATTTAACACTCATATTTGATTATGAAAATCGATGCACAATATCTCCATTCCAGGATTGGTATAAATTTGTTAATATATTTATTTAGATACTTCAATTTGGTTTTTTACATACGTATTAAATAATCAACAAATAGATTTTTATAAAATTTTATTCATAAGCGTTATTTTTAGCTATTATTTACGTTATCCATTTCTTCATTATTATTTATAAACTATTTCTTTATATATCCTTATGAATAAAGTCTATGCATGAGCAAAAGCAACTTTTTTCCTATTTGCACCTCAAACTTTGAATATGAGCGTCATTTTGTATTTTACAATTCAAACTAAATAGTAATATTAAAAAGAAGAAATCAAAAGAATGAGACTAATGTATGGAATGGTTCAGTTATTTGCAAACATTTTATCAAAAAAAATCATTTTATCACATCCAAATTTAGATGAAGCTTTGAATGTTATTCTTTTGCTATGATCTTTCGATTGCAATATTTTAGGCCATTGCATTTGTAAATAGCCAAAAGCTATTTATACCATTATGCAATTATCTTATATGCGATGTTTGTTGAACCTATAAAGGATTTCCCGATCACACATATCGCAATAGAAGACCGAACACAACACTAAACTTCACAAACATGTAAAGCTAATTTTCGTTTAATAGGCTGATTTCTCCTACAGGTATACTATTGGATATAGTTTAGGTTTTTGTTGCAATTGTCCGCGTTCTGCAGGCTAATTACGTATCCACTTGTGAGATTTACCGGCTGTTTGTCCTCAGTTACGCGTGTGTATCACTGTATAACCAAACAGCAGGTTAAGTTCAGTAGGATTGGTGTTTATTTCAAGGTCGCAAACTTGATTTAAAGAAGCAGCTAGTTAGTTTGGGCAACTCTTATATGAATCAACCTAGTTTCCACTATACTATTCAGGTAAGGATGCTTTTTCGCTGTACGTTGTCGTTTAATTCACAATATCCATAAGTGGAATAGAGCCCTGCATTTAACAACGCGGTGTATAAAGTAATTCTTATAATTAGCTCTTTTCCTTGTGTGGCTGCGTCTACGTCAAATGGTCGCCAGCTCATTTGAATGGTTAAAGATGAAGGTCCAACGGAAGTTAGAATATCATTAATTGTTTTGATGTTTCGTGGTAAATCCAACAGATTCTAATGGTGGTATGAATTTGTAAATTCAGATCAGGCAATTGATTTTAATAATGAAGGTTTACTAAATAACAGTTATTTTGTCGGATATGATTTACATACAGTGAATCTTCGTTTGCCGCGTTGGATAGGTACCACGACCGGCGGCGATAGGTGAAAATCCGCGAAGTATATACAGTACTTATTTAACATGTATTCGGACTTTTAAAACCCTCCCTTCACGTACTGTTAACAAACCACTCGTTTCCAAACACGTATCTACAGTGCCCTAATCCAAAACAGGCACACATATTTAAATGGTAGAATATTTACGTAAAAAACGTATTGTTACAAATGTTAGAATATTAAAGTTAAAACAATGACAAACTTGGGAGCTGGTTCGTTATCAATAATGATTCGAACCAATCACAGACCGTCTTAAATCGCTCTTCGTCCCCGAGCTGCTACGTTTTGTGCTTTGCCAACAACAGGGTAATAAGTACGCGGGTACAGAACTGTTGTAGGTATGGTGCTTTTTTGTCATGTTAGTTACAAATTAAAATACAAGATATGTAAATGTTTTATTCTATTTTGTGCTTGCTTTGTTGTTCGTAGACTTGGAAATACTATTTTTTAATAATGTTTTAATGGAATAAACAAAGTATTTTGAGTCTTCATATACCGCGACTATTTACTACATTGAAGGAAAATCCGCGATATATTTTCTTATTTTCTCATATAATATAATGAAAAAAATTCTCGATGTCGTGAATCCGCGACAATCGATCTGCGAAGTAGAGTGGGTTTACTGTAATACAGAAATTTATTAAATTACCTGTGTGTCATTTTCGAAAGCATGCTTTGAAATTTCAGATTTTACTGTAAATAGTAGGTCATTTTTATCAAGCTCTTTGGTAAATTTGGGTCCGTTTGTGTCATTGATCACTTTTGCATCAATTAACTCTATGAGTTACCGCTAATTCATACACATGTATAAACTTTAATATCTATTGTATTAGTTAGTTGGTGATTTGTAGAAATCTGCTCCGGATTCTCCACGTACTGAAAATGTTACTTAATTTTACAAGAGTAGAATCTTTACTTACTCTTCGAGCAATTAATGATGCATCCAGATCGCTTCCAAGTGGCAGGATTTGAAAGTAATTTTGTTGGAATTTCTGAGGCATTCTTAGTACCTAGTACGCTTTTGATTCATAAAATTCACTACGAGCAATTTTTCGTTTCAGTGGAGATGTTCCTGTGTCGGTAGGTTGGAACACATTTTAAGTTTATCTAGTCTGATTTCGGCACACAGCTGCTGTAATAAATTTCACATATGGTGAATGTAAATTTTCTGCTTCCTCCAAAGGACAGATAATCATTAACGTCTCGAGTGAATTGGATGCCCAAAAATGGAAGAGTCTTGTATTTCCATATCCTGAAATTGACTTCAGTGTCTCTGCTGCTTTTGTTACCTAGTTTCGCATGTAGAGCTAGATCTAGTGAATGTGGTACGCTTGGATGATCAATTTGTATGCATTTTTTTCATACTTTGTATATGAAGGTAATATGTGGCTTTCAGTTGCAATTGCTAGTCTTGATGCTTATGATGATTTGACGAGCAGAGATTTACCTGGGTGAAGTGAAAGATTGAACTGTTGTAAGGCTCAAAGCAGCGTATGAAATAACAGCCTAACATCGAAGAGCATTTATCCTTTGAAATTTTGCGAGGTTCCAGCTTCGTATGTTGCAAGTCCGCGATTTGAGTTTGTGGGTTGTCGCTTTCGGAACGAGGTTACCACATTTGCTTAAATCTGCTATTATGAGAGTCCGACTGTAAAAGTGTAACTAGATGCCTGAGGATGGTGTGGGAAAACCTGAACAGAAGCGTCACCAGTTAACAAAGATTAGATCGCACTTTATTTCCCGTGATTAGTATAAACGACGTTGAAGCCTTCGGAAGAAAGGGACGAATACGCGCCCTGCCTGATTGAAGACAAAACAGAGGCATACTTGGAAATGGCAATCAAAGCGACAATCCGCGAACGTAAATCGCGGACTTGCAAATGAAATATATTATTTAAATTAATTTTAGTAAGAGGCCATTCATTATGTGTTCGAAAGCCTATTTATGTCCAAATGATTAATAAAAATTGTGTCAGGTTTTATTACTATTTCTCACATCTCTATCGAGGAATTTAAGCTCGCTTAGTCATAAGGAGTAATTCAGCGAGCATTATGAACGACAAACGCTGAAGGCTTACGCTCACTTTGCCCTTCCATTGTGTTTACCTCTTATTTTCAGCGTACTGCTCAGGCCACGTTCCGAGATCGAAGAACAATATAACGTCCAAACTTGACACCAACTTTCGGCTCATTCAGTTGGTAAAATAGGTTCAAAATGCTCATTGTTAGTAGGGCAACACCGTAGAAAATGAATTGTTTTGCTAGCGCAAAGTTGTCAAAATGCTTCACTGATTACACTAGGCATGCTTTATCCATTCCGCATTAAGAATAAGTATACCTTGCAACGTTCTTCAGCTCTGTTTAAAGTTAAACTTTGATTTGCCAGCACAGCGCTGAATAGGAGACAACCCGAGATGACCAACTCGGAATTCATACTTAATTTCTTATCTTTATTAAATTAAATCAAATTGGCAATAAAATAAATATTATCAAATTCACTGAAAAGTGTATTTTTTGTCATCTAAATAAATGCATTTTAGATTCGTATAGATATAAATATTTCCGTTATTCTTTAAATCATGTTTGTGAGCTTGAGGTAAGCACCAATCCAATTTTATTTTTAACCATTTTTCGAACAACATAACACACCTACCGGCAGTCGCAATCACCATTCTTTCGAATCCCTATGATTCCAAAAGGTACTTTACACATTAATTTTTTTTACCTAACTACTCTCTTAAACCCGGTGAAAACATATCTGCATCTGACAATATTCTAAACATGCTTGCCATACTATTAAGAGAGATAAATAATTTAATTAATTAATGACATACCTGAGGTATCAGCCAAAGAGAAAGTTTAACTAATTAATAATAGTAACAATGCTCATTGTTTCAAGTTGATTTAACAACAGAATTGCAAATTTTATCAATAGCAGCAACGCTACAGACTACAACACACTAGGCGCTAATACACTTCATGACACCTAAATAAAAGCCACCAATTGAAACTCTCTAGTAAATTTGTGACAATAAATCAAACAGATGCTGATAATGAAAACTAGAACAGGATAAACCTAAGATCAGGTTTAACGGTGAATGTCAGATTAATCAATAAACTCCTGTTAGCGCGACTACTCAGTGACATGGCTATCAGTATTGATTTTTGCATTATATGGACATTAGATTGTGACCAAATTAGCGAAGTTGATCTATAGTTCTGCAAAGGAAAGTTTTTATATATTGACATCGTATATATATATATTTATATATATATATATATATATATAGATATATATAAATATATATCTATATATATATATATATATAGATATATATATATATATATATATATTTATATATATAGATATATATAAATATATATATATATATATATATATATATATATATATATATATATATATATATATATATAGATATATATTTATATATATATATATATAGATATATAAATATATATATATAAATATATGTATATATAGATATATATATTTATATATATATAATTACATTATGGCTAACAGAAGCACAATAGCCATATGCGAGTTTGGCTGAGAAATAAGTGCCACTGTTAATTACATCGAAATTTCCATAAATTGCAATCTGGGAAGTCACACACAAGCATGACTATCTGTCCTGTTCTAACTTGTCCACAATTTGGAATAGCAAATTAATAGAGAATTTAATTAGAATAAAGGAGATGCTTATTGCAAGTTTGCGAATTTGAGATAAGCACCAATATCGTTGCATCTTACCAATATCCCAACTGAAAAACTAACGTCAATCACACGTACTGACGCGTTTCGCGCCCTCGTGTCCATTGATCAAATATCAGACCACGACGGCAAACTTCTTATTGCAATTAACTGCTTAAGACTTCCGAATTCGATTTGCGGCTCTCACTCCTACAAGCTTAGGAGACAATTTTAATTGAACTTAAATGTCGCCTTCTCCCTTTCGATGCCGTCATATTCTGTCGACGCACGATCGAGATAGGCGTGCGTTAAATCGTGTGGTCGGCAATATTTTTGCTTCGATGTACGATTGTTCAGAAGAATCGGATATAGCACTTTGCTGAAATTCGCAAATTTTAATCAAAGAATGAGGTTCGAAATTTAAAAAAACATGAGAAGTGGAATATTTCTTCAGTTGTGAATTGCTTTCCGGCAAAAATCCAAGTCACTTCACGTAGAGATAAACACAAAAACATCAAAACACTCAAAGTAGTTTGAAAGAAATGCTTTGCTCGAAATATTCGTTCAAAATTATTTGAGCTAAGCTTGCAACGAAATTCTATTGTATTCGCGCTAATCGTTTTTTCCTTTTATTTCAAATGAGAATTTCGAGAGCCTTATTTAATTTTATGCTGATCGCACTAATTTTCAAAAATTATTAAGACAGCTATAAATTTTCGATTCATAATCAAATTTATTTTTAATCCATTATTCACATTCTTTCCTTTAATTATTCTCTTACGTATCTTTTTTTTACAGTCTATTATAGAGTACAATACATACTATTGCCCTTTTATGTTACATTTCTATCGTCCGTGCATTATTAAAATGCTCTAACTTCCATTTTTATTAAACGATTACCAAGTATCTAATTAGCTGGGACACCTTCCTTTAATAAATTAAATATTTCAAACGTCTGACAATTTAACCCGTACATGAATTAATAGTTAATAATTAATTAATTAATTAATAATTAATAAGAAATAATAAATAATTATTAATAATTGCCCCTGCCTAACCAGAAAGGACACCAATATGCACGGTATACCAAATTGTGGGAATAAAATGAGTACTTTGAAATAGGATTGTGATCTTGATATACACAATAGACGCTTTATGAACAGGGCTCGAATTTGGGCACGTCTGCTTCGAAATCTGGTGGTCTAACCACTGAGCCACTCTGCTGCATACTACACACAATTTTCAGCTACATATTAATTAATGTTTATTGGTTAGCCTTTTCTCTAGTTCGAGCCTATATGACATCAATTTAGATATGAAGTTGCAACTAACAGTCACTAATCTGTCATTATAGAACGGACACCACGGTACATGGCTAAGTGATATTGAAATGAACATTTATAAAATTGAAAGGACATTTGTTGCGTGGACGGTCATAAAAGTTGCTTAAATCAATTTTGTGATCTTGATAAAAGCATCTGACTCATTATATACATACAATTTTCATTACAAACTAAAAAGATTTCCTCTTTTTGCAAATTTAATAAGTACAATGAAAATAGTAAATGTTAAATTGGAGGATTACCGCGATTCAGGTGTTCCAAATTAAAAAAAAAAATTAACGAATCAAATTCAACCTCAATTATGGGCGAACAGTGCGATTTTAAACTCAGCGACGACATAAAAGTTAGCCAAAACATTGTAGAGCACAATTTTGTTTAAAAATCTTTTTTTCAATAATACAAAATTCAGGAGATACTAGAATTTCCATTTTTTACATACCAAATGAAAAATTGCACGTTTGCAATGCCAATTGCTGATTTCCGTTTGAAAAAGTTTCTCTTAAATTGCTGTCAATCATTTCGCAAAACATTTTACTCCCAACTTTGACGAAGAGGGAAACTTATTCTGTTTCTTGTACGAAAAAGTTAGTTTTTAAGCTTTCTACTAAGTAATCAAAAAGCGAACTATCAAACGACAAATCGCGGATCACTTGTGGAGATCTGTTAAATGCCACACACCCAAGGCAGCGTCAATTCCTTGCTCAACACTAAGCTAATGTTGCTCTGCTCTGAAACGGGCTGCCAGGGATTACTTTTCTACTAAATTTATAATTCACACACTGTGAACTGCTCTGTGTAACAACGGATAAAGTTGCCATACCAGTAATTGTATACAACTCGGTCAAAAAGCGCGAGTTTGCGCAACACCACAAATCGACTTAAATTGTTGACGCCATTTGTCAAATTTATGTTAGAAGAAGGGAGCAATTTCCGCCACTTTTATGCCAGAAACTCCTATTAATTCTCTTATTTGAGCCCTTTTACAATATAAATACCAAATTATTTCTTCGAATTGAGATCTATTGGATGGAAAATGTTCCTTCTTAATTGCGTAATAAACAAAGGCTTCTTACCGTACGAAGTTTTGTTAACTTGGAAATAAGTGTCTTCTACTAAATATACCAGATTAGACATCGAAATTCGGACGCTTTATAGAATGAAATTTTAGTTTTCGTATTTTTGAGATTATAATGCTACTGATAAATTAATAAAATTTAGAATTGCTTCTTTGCCAGTGAACGTCAAATTATGAGCACACTTTTAACTATAAAATGCTCAAAATTGATAAATGTAAACCAATTCAATGACATATTTGATTGAATATAATTTCAATTACGTATCTTTCTGCGACGAGGGTGTAACGAAGTTTCACATATTTACTGGACACAGTGTGGAAAATATTAGACAAAATGTGGGAATCCATTAAATTCGAGCCTACTCTTTAAAATTTTTACATTTTTTATAAAATATCTAAATACATAATTACTTATTTTGCCTAAAATAACCTAGTAAAACAATTTCACCGGGCCATATAAAATTTAATTACCATGCTTAAATGATTACCTACGATTAACTGACAGAATTTCAGGCAGTGCAGCTGCAATCGTAAGCATTAAACTGTACATTTGTCATCCAAGTATAGGCAGACGCAAGTATTATACATTCAATTATTTAAATCAAGTTTGTGATATTGAAGTAAACACCACCTCCATTGTATTTAACCAGTCGTCGAACAATATGGCTTTACTGCCGTCAGTCGCAAGCATTTACGCGTTTCGACTTTCCATGGTCATCATCAGAGTAAGAAGGTAAACTGACTAGCGAGGATCAGACCGCATTTCGTATATATGGAAAGCAAAATTAGAAATGCAGCTCTCAACTCCAGTAGTCACGCATTCGTTGTACTTGACTGGAAATATCGGCTGCACAGCTTCTATGCAGGCACGAACATTACCTTTTTGCAGCTTACGCCAAACACAAATATATAGGCAATACATTTAAACGATAATTGATTGCGAGGGTGGTGGTAAAATTCTCTTACTCAAGTTTGCGAGCTTGAAGTAAACATCAATCCTATTGTACTTAACCAGTCGTCGAACAACATAGCAGAAATACTCTATATAAAAGTTAAATACTGTTTGTTTCGGAGAATTAATATATATGCAAGTATGTATTAGGTGTTGCGAACCTAGTAACAAATAAGTTCAGTTGTGACCAGAAGGATAAACCAAATGCAGCATGAACGGAAAGTATAATCTCATGTACATTCGTTTCGTGCTTACTGGCGACTCATCAGTAGGAGCCGGTATTACGCCCTTTAACCACTGTATATTATGGTCATGAATGTGGGATAATAGGACGGTACAATCCCCTAGACGAATGTGTAAACCTGCAATAGGGAAACTAATATAATATAGTCTACGGCAATGCGACTTCAACGCTAACTCACACTATATAATATATATACCGAGTCTGTAAAGGATACTAACACTATGGCTATTGTGTTAGTAACCGATACCAACATTATTGTACCGAAAAGGTACATGGTGCTAACACTATGGTTTCCGAGTCGGAACATGGTACCAACATGATGGATATCAATTTATGCTATAGTTCACCGAAATTGAGAATTACAACAATTTCTGAACACCTGTTACTCCAGTAAATCCATACACCCTGGCCTTCAATTCAATATATAACAGTTAAATACTGTTTGTTGCGGGCATATATATTAGTTCATGCTGTCTATCGTGTATCCTTCTGGTCACAACTGAACTAACTTGTTACTAGGTTCGCAACACCTAATACATAGTTACTATTTGATTTGTCCATGATTTAAAATTCCTCTTATTCATTTTATGCTGGATTTGCGTGAAATTTGATTCTGGTCGTGGAGAAAACGTCTTCTGTTCTGGAAAACAGAGTAATTTTGTTGGAGTAACAGTTGTTCAGAAGTTTTTGAAATTCAAAATTCGGGTGAAGTTAAGAATAACTTGAAATCAATTGTGTGGGTACCATGTACCTATTCGGCAACTATTGCTTTAGTATCAGAAACTGACGCACCAAAGTTAATGTTGACACCCTTTACAGGCTCGACAAATACATTATATATATATATATATATATATATATATATATATATATATATATATATATATATATATATATAGTGAGTTATTTTTTAATTCGCCCTGTCGAAGACTTTCTATAAAGTTAGCTCTACTACTACAGGTTTAGAAATTTGTAAATGAGATTGCACCCTCCTACTTTCCCACATTCGTCACACAAATATTTCGTGTTTATAGGGCGTAGTACTGTCTCGTACTGATGAGACGCCTATAAGCTGTTCATTCTGACTTTGCTATATCATTCTGATAATATTTTATATAATTTGTTACTAGCTGTGCAACACCTATTACATAATTGCGTATATATTAGTTACCCGCAACAACCAGTATCAAACAGAGTAATGATTCCATTTGTTTTCTTTCTTCAGTAAAATATTTTGGCTGCCGTTTTAGAACACAATGATGAGGAAGGATAGTCTTGTAAAACTGGTGTGGATGGACCATCTGAAGAAGGCTGCCGACAACGACAGCCGAAATATTTTGTTTAAGAAATAAAACAACTGGAATCACTACTACGTTAGTCCAAACGCAGATCACACCATTTCGATTAATTGAGTTCCGCAAAATTTGTTTTAATCAAACAAGCAGAATTACTGTGTTCTACAAATTTTGATCTTAAACAAAAAATATATAACTCTATGCCGAAAACAAGTTGATTTTAATTTGGACAGCTACCAAATTTTTGAATTTTAGGTAGAAAATTGCTATACTCCACGATTTTAACATGAAAGTCAACAATTAATTGAAGCATTAAGCAAAATGCAAACTCGATCAAATAAGGTTTAATTATGCGATAAACGTCGGCAATTAATAACTTTCCACGAAGTCCACTTCACCCCTCTAGACTTAACTGCTGAAAAAGCTAGAAATTTTGAAGATTTGTGCCCAATACTCACTTATTATTAACTCCTCGTGCAATAGTACACATTCGGTGTCGCTCTAAACGTGACCTGATTGCTATACCGCGTGTTTGAGCGGCAATGGCCTTGCTATCCCGCTTACATTTCACCTGGTTAATGAGGTGTGCTAAAATTTTGTTGCGTAACGAAGCAAACCAGACACCTAGATTTGGCATCAAGTCCACTTCATGTTGAAAGATTTGACCAGGTTTTTTCGCACTAATTACAACTCACGCTGATCGCCAAATTAACGCATTTGCATAGACGTCAATCGGTAAAAGCTATCAATGTAGCTAGCATAATTTAGACACATTTCATCTAGATGATTTAGCCTTTCTGACATTTGTTAACGTACAGGTGTAAGTGTAAAAGTTGTTCAGACAATAACTTATATTAAAAGATATATGCATTTAAATACTGTTTGTTGCGGAGAACTAATATATATATATATATATATATATATATATATATATATATATATATATATATATATTGTTACGTACCTAGTAACAATTTAGTTCAGTTGAGACCAGAAGGATAAACCAAAGGCAGCATGAACGGAAAGTATAATCCCTACACATTCGTTTCGTGCTTACAGGCGACTCATCAGTAGGAGCCGGTATTACGCCCATTAACCACTATATATTTGGTCAAAGAATGTGGAATAATAGGACGGTACAATCTCCTGCCTTTGATTTATCCTTCTGGTCACAACTGAACCAATTTTTTACTAGGTTCGCAACACCTAATACATACTTGCATATATATTTGTTCTTGGCAACAAACAGTATTTAACTGTTATATATTGAATTGAATGATGTCATGCTTACCGCGAAATGTGATAACTGATATCGATCAAGGCCAGGGTGTATGGATTTACTGGAGTAACAGGTGTTCGGAAATTGTTGTAATTCTCAATTTCGGTGAACTATAGCATAAATTTATATGCATCAGTTTGGTACCGAGCACCGACGCGGAAACCATAGTGTTAGTACCATGTACCTTTTCGGTACAATAATGTTGGTATCGGTTACAAACACAATAGCCATAGTGTTAGTATCCTTTACAGACTCGGTATATATATATTATATAGTATGAGTTAGCGTTGAAGTCTCACTGTCGTAGACTTTATATGATGTTAGCTTCACTATTGCAGGTTTACACATTCGTCTAGGAGATTGTACCTTCCTATTATCCCACATTCTTTACCCAAATAAATAGTGGTTAAAGGGCGTAATACCGCCTCCTACTAATAAGTCGCCATTAAGCACGAAACGAATGTGAATGGGATTATACTTTCCGTTCATGCTGCCTTTGGTTTATCCTTCTGGTCACAACTGAACTAATTTTTTACTAAATGTATGCATTGACTGTTCGTACAGATATTTAGCTGCCTTAAGGAAAACACACTTGCATCAAACAAGATATATTTGATTCTAAACTAATTATGCCTACGTGTTTTATTAGAAGCTTAGCTAGGAGAAAGTTTGCTTCTCGTTTCAATAATCTTCGCAGACAATTCAGGGACACAATGGTTTATCTTCGGAAGCCTACAATGTCACAGACAGCAGTTCCTGCAATGTGCATCGTGGATCTTGTCTTCGCCCACAGTTTGTACTCAAATAATGTACGAAATCCTGAAAACAGGCACACACAGACACAAACGCTTACTTACTTACTAATCAGCCAAAAGAATAAATAGAAGTAAAACCGATCTCAGATTTGTTGCCACCCACATAATCATATGAAATCCCAGAATTTATATATTTATATATATATATATATATATATATATATATATATATATATATATATAATGAGAATAGAGTTTATCGCAAGTTCGCAAACTTGGATTAAATACTTTTTATTCCCACCTGCACAATCACTGTTCGTTTAATTGTATTAAACCTTAATTCAATTCTACTTCTGCAGGTAGCATTGTGTCTGTTTTTTCATGAAAATTTTTTGGTTAATAGTTAGAACCTTAGGTGTAAAAAGATGCCACGGAGACCCTCAAGTTGTTGGCAGACTAAACGAAAGCCTAATTTATTGCTTACTCGAAAACTATGAGGCACAAATGTCCCAGTTCGATCTTTGTTCGCGGCAAAACTGTGAACAAGAATTTCATATTTTCCAGCAAAGATCAAATCGGTCTACTGGATGCATTGAATTTGCTAGTTTAAACAATGAATAGTTTATACCGCAAATTTTTTATATAATGGGAGTGTTTTTTATGTCAAGCTCACAACCTGGATTTGCATAATTTTTCCCACCGCCAGCGCAATCAATATTGGGATAATTGTATTATATTCAATTCACTACCACATACAATGTTTTTGTGGTGTTTACTCTATCTTGACAGACTTTAAGTGGTTCTATCTGGTCAAAAGGCTAAAAAAATAAGTTTGTGTATAGATGAGCATTATGCTTGGCGTGCGGCAGGATGGCGTAGTGGATACAGAAACAGACTCCGAAGCAGACGTGCCCAGATTCAAGCCTTGAACACGCCGAAATTCTGGGCAGAACCCGACGAGTTCACAATAAGAGCGAAACCAGTCTACTGGGTGACTTCCTTTTGTTAAAATTCTCAATTTATACGCAATTATGTCGAGCTGAAAACCTCGACTTAAACAGTCTAATAGCCAGTGCTTTTGCAAAATAGGTATAGATAGCATTACTTTTATTATAATTTTGGAATGACTCAAATTACATGTAAATAACCTATCTAAAAAAACTTAAGCTATTTTTCAGCTTTGATCTTTGCTTTACGCGGAAATGAAAATAGTACAGAAACATTAGTATCTTACCATAGACGGATTATTGATAAATGGATCAATACCGTCAACCTCTGTGTACCATTTGCTCGTAGAGCAACAGGTGTTCTTTAAAGAATTTTCAAAGAATTCATAGGAAGGATATTGCCAATTGTAGCCTGTTAAGTTTCTAACTTATCGTTGTAAACAATTAATAAATGTAACACAATTGATTAAATTCTTAATTAAATAATTTCCTTTAATTCTACTAAATTGAGTGTAGGGCACACAAAGGTTTATCTAAGCAAATAGGACTTACAATGTTGGTTGCATATCATTCATATGGAAGTATTTTAAGGTCTATTTTAAATTCTAGACTTACATTTTATAAAATTTTTTTAAAATATTTTTTGCATGATGCGTCCAATCCATAACCTATCTGTCGAATGATTCGGTGTGTCGTTTATGCTAAAATCAATTGCGCAATCGAAAAACAACATTTTTTAACACACACAGGAGTATTGCCTCTTTTCTACACTCAGCTTCTTTTCAAATGCCACAGTATTTCAAAACAGGCTGACTACACAACGTGCCTCCTTGAAAATTTCAAAAATGCCAATATCATTAATTTTGCTTCTAAGTTAAAACAATGCATGTTTCGAAGTTATAAGCAATTGGATATATATATATATATATATATATATATATATATATATATATATATATATATATATATATATGATATTATCAATTGGCTCCTCGCAAATTGATCAATAATTATTTAGTAGGCAGATAAAATCATTCGTTGAATACATGCGAAATGAATTTATTATTGCATATTTTTGGAATGATCTTGCTAAATTTCTTCCTTTTGAATAAATGATGATATATGTTGATACTTATATATATATATATATATATATATATATATTAGATATTAAATTAAAAATCTTTTTATTTTTATATTTTTGGTTGACATGCATAGAAATAACTACTGACGAGATCTATTTATGTATTGTTGTGCATGCATAATACAAATGCAGATGTATAGTAGATATTGCGTACCTAGTAATAATTAATTCAACCTGGACCTAAAGGATGTAGAAAAGTCAGCGTAACGAAAGTTATAATCTCGTGTGCAAATTTGTTTTGGCCAAACTTGTTATTTATCAAAAGGGGTAGTTACTACATCCTATACCTGATTTATATTTGATCAAGTTGTGTTGGATGTTTGAACGAAACAATCTCCTATACTTAAGGTTTTCGACAATGAGATTTTAAAGCCAACACACTCTATCTAATAAATGGCCAGTCTGTAGAAGACACAAACACAATGCATTACAAACTATCGAGCTTATATATGGTACAAACTAAATTGCATATATATTAGTTCTCTGCCACAAACAGTATCTAACTGCTTCATATTTAATTGAATGATGTCATGATTAAGGCGGAATGTGATAACCGATATCGATCAAGGCCAGAGTGTTTTGATTTGCTGGAGTAACAGGAGTTCAATAATAGTTATAATTCTCAATTTTGATAAAATTTAGCATACATTGAAATCCATTGTGCTGGTAAAATGTAACGACTTGGCAAACATAATTTTATTACCATGTACCTTCTCGGTACAATGGTGTTGGTGTCGGGTAATAATAATAATAATATAGCCATAATGTTGATATCCTTTACAGACTCGGTATATATATAATATGCATAGTGAAATGGCTCGGAAGTTGCAGTGTCGCAGGCTTCATTCGCAGTAAGCTTCACTACTGCAGGTTTATAAATTGACATAGGAGATTATACCGTCATATTTCCCCTCATTCCGCACACAAATATACAATTGGTAAAGTGAGTAATACTGGCTCCAACTGATGAGTCGCAAGTAAGCACAAAGCATGTGTGTACATGAGAATACATCTTTCGTTCTTGATTACTCTTTTATATCCTTCTGGTCTTATTTGAACTGAATTGTTACCAGATATGCAATACCAAGTACACTATTGCATATTTATAAATTTTTCAGGACGAAAAATTTATAAATAAAGTTTAACTGCAAATATTTAATTGCCGTCAATTAGTGATAACTGATGGCGATCGGATCAAATATGTTTGGATCAGCTAGAGAAAGTGGTTTTCAGAACCAGGTTTTATTCACATATTGGTGCTGGTACCACATTGTGCTGGTGCCTGGTACAGGCTCTTTATTTTCAAAACCATATTTTTGGCGTCCTATATTTGCTTGCTATGTTTTATACGTGGTGTTTTGGCTTTAAGATCGCATTTTTGAAAACTTTCATTGAAGTCAAAAACACTACTGCTTGAACAGTAGATTGAAAACTTCAAATTTTAGTTTAGAGGTTGAAATTAGTCAAATTAATAATAACAATATCCTTCAAATAATGAAATGGGAAACGCAAAAGCCGTGAACGAATTTGCTTAAACGTTAGAGTTAGTCAATTTAGCTTAATAATCAATGTAATTTATTGTTTTTTTAATGTCTAAATTTCATTAATTATCCCTAAATAATTTACTAGACAAACAGTATTTGAATTCCAAAAAATAAAGTCAAGCGGAATTATCGAGTGGTTTTGGTAAATATGATTTTTTTATTGTTGTTGTGTGTCATTTGAAATCGATCGTAATTTAAATAACTGCTATGACCTACCACACAAAAAAATAATTAAATCTTGATATATATTTTTTAAATTGAGACGGAAACCACAAAAGATAAAGTCCATAGTGTTGAATAATATTCCAGTCATCGGACGTTTTGATCTTTTTGTGGTTCAGCCTACTGCTTTGCATTATATCTGTAGCTCAGCTCTTTAGAATATAGAATAATTCTCATTTCAGATTGACATTTGTTCATAGATCTACATTTATGCACTAACGATGATTAATTATACAAAATATATGCCAGCGTGCAAACTGAGGTTAATCTACATATTTGTTATAACACGGTTAAGATACAAGTCTGCTATTCAAATAAATCGCTCAAACGTTTGTCCAATTTTGGCCTTATTCCAGGAAAAATCACTACACTCCTCCTTTTGTTGTTAAGTAGTTCAATAGAATAGCACTTTTAAGTCAATTTGGTTTGGCAGAAATGCACTTCGTGGGATGCTTTGAGAACTTGGTGGTTTATGATTTATTCAGTTTATTTTCCCGATGAAGGTGAGTCAACATATATAAAGAATTGAATTACGCTGAAAAATTTTTTTCAATATTATGCAGACTATAGTTGTCAAAATGGATTTTGTGCAAATTTTCCGTGTTATGCTATTATTTTCGAAAAGGTATTTTTCACGTCTAGGAACAAGAACTTTACCTTTTGTGTGATGTTTTATGTGCTTTTATGACTCGTTTGGCTAGATGGGGGCATTAAATCTATGTTAGATTTTCATAGACCAAGAAGTCAATGAAGCAAGGTACGAAAAGTACTTTCTAATGTTTCATTTACCGGAGACGGTTGATCTATTTTCATTACGCGGATGTAATGGTATTAAGTTATAGTAAGAGCATTAAAAAATGGATAGTCTTGGTGTATTTTTATTTACTAATTAACAGAAATTTACTTGTGCCGATTCAATCTTCTAAATAACAAAATTTGCGAGGAAATTTACATTATCGTTTATCATATTCAAGTTTGCTTTAAGAAGTATTAATGAAAATGTACAACTTGCATATTGAGAAACCATTGTTTTATTGAAGTTTATTATTGCTATTAACGCATATTTATGCTGTAAAATCTCGATAGTCAACTTATTACGTCATATCTTATCCAAATTAAAATATCTGGTTAATATACTAAACATTCACAGGTGCAATAAGGAATCAAGTTTAATTGCCTTTTTTTATTCTTGCAGTGCTTTTTCACCAATCGTTTAACTTCCCATCACTTCTGAAGGAAAAAATCCAGTCTGCCTTTCACGCTCTAAAAATAAGCCTAAAATATACGTTCGCTTATAGATTATTTATTAAGCAAATCTTGATAATTCATGAAATATAGACGACATAAATTAGCATGACTATCAAGTCAGTCGTGCAAATAAAATACTGCCGATTTATAATCCTAAAGGACGAAATGGTGAATTCGATATGACATTAAATTACCTAATCCAAATACTTAACAAAACATAGCCATCGATACAACCTTCCTGTTTAAGTTATCCGAATAAATATCCTAATACAATATTTAGTGACTCTACTTAAAGATCCTATTTCGGGCTCGTCAGTAAACTCGCTATTTTCATACAAGTTTGTGGAGGCCATCTATTGATACCAAATTTCCTTATCGTAAAATAAACATTAGTATGTTACGCAGGTATAAATCAACAGTATACCGCTTGCTAGAATAAAGTAAGCGAACTGAGCTTCCCTGCAGGGTGGCTCAGTGGTTAAAGCCCCGGATTCCGAAGCAGACGTAGGCATTGCATAGCATGCATACTGCACATAGCCTTTTTCGATAATCTCCCACTGTGCTGAATGCGGAATTGTCCATTTAAGCCCGTGATGGGCTGATAATATACGGTGTACTTTCAACGCGTCAATTTTCCCCACAAGTCTTGACCAAACCTGTAATTCGCTTAGGTGGCGTTACTGCTCCGATGCAGAAAATTGTGCGTTTTGCTCGCGATGACTGAAAAGCATATTCTCGAGATTAAGATAAATAGCGTGTTTAGTCAAGCTATGACCTGTGGGGTAACATTAACTGATAATTCTCTATACAAAAGGAGCCTCAATAAACACAAATAGTTGCCTACAGTTTAAGGCCATCCGGTCAATCGTTTGGAGTCAGCTTTTTATCTGACCTAATTCCGCGCGCCGCCTGTTTGTGTAAAGTGTGCAAATTGGTTTCTTGTTCACATGGTTTTGTTTGCTCATTTATTAGGATTCCTCATTGGTGACACTTGTGATAATCCTAAGTATGTACATCTCATGAGACATACGTGTCTAATGGGCATATTTATTTAATTGGTGTAGATCCTAGAAGTGAAATTTGTAGTATAGATAGGCAAAGGTGTTACTCTTGAATGGATTTTATTGTTTAAACATACCAAGTCGAAGTGCTTGGTTTGTATATAATTTATTTTTAAGAGTACATGTATGCTCTACTTAGGAGATAACTTCCTGTTTTTGAACAATACAATCTTTACTGTAATCAAGGTTGCGATCTTGATATAAACACCTGTCCCATTAATTACATACATTTGTCAGTATAAAATAAGCTTCGTATAGTGTAGAAAAGGAAATTCATCCAGTAGACCGGTTTCATACTTATTGGGAACTCATCACGCACTGGCCAGAACTTGCCGCCGAAAGGACTGGAACCTGTACACGTCAGCTTCGGAAGCTGGTTCTCTAACCATTGAACCACCGCTTGCGCAACCAATGTTCGTCAATTATATAAATTTTCATTTCAATAACACGTTTCCATGTATAGTGGAATATGCTCTAGTATGACAGATTTGGGATGGTTAGTTGGCACTTTAGGGCTTAATGGATGCTATATAGTTTCCACCTAGAGAAAGTCTACCCAAGAAACATTATTTAGTATATAACTGAAAATTGTATACAGTGTGCGGCAGGGTGGCTCAGTGGTTAGAGTACCAGATTCCGAAGAAGACGTGCCAAGGTTCGAGCCCTAGCCGCCGCAAATTCTGGCCAGTTCATGATGATTTCCTAATAAGAACGAAACCGGTTTGCTGGATGAATTGCCTTTTATTCACTGTACAGTTCTTAGTTTATAAAGACACATGTAAGTAATTATTTGGTCAGGTGCTTATATCAAAATCGCAACCTTGATTATAGTAATTGCACATATATAGTTTTTAAAAATAACTATCATTTAGCAGGGCCCCTGATAAAACCACGCAGCAATGTCAAAGCAAGATGAATTCCCTCCGTTTGCACATTTCGGCTATTGCCTCCTCCAAATAGGTAGGCATGCTTGAACAGTTTGGCTACATTGAAACTGGAACGCGTTACATTGGTCTTTCATATTTCCCATAAATTGTAGCATATTTACTAACGTATGTGCACGCAGTCCAATTATATAGTTGTACACACCCAAAGTTGTGTATGCCCACGAAGTTTAGCTTACAAAATTGACCATACTGCAAAACGTCTCCCAATTTGGCCTCGGTTACAAATTAGTTAGAATTATCATTTTGTTTGGATAGTGTTTTAAAGTACTACGCTAAAAATTGAATGAAGATGCTAATTTTAAGATTTGCAGAAAGGTAAGCGTTTACAAATTGGCGACTTCTTCTATAATAATCGGTTAGCGAAACGAGATTTTCTTGTAGACAATTATGCGTCCGAAACTGTTGCCAGGCGTGTCCTGTTTTTAAAAAAAAATTAATCTAAAAATATTTTAAGCATCGATAAGCTTCAAAGAATACTCCGACTTTCTAGCAACCTTGTCTATTTTTCCAGATTTCTCTTACATTTTAATAGTTTATGAATAACGAATTATGTTATTATGGTTTCTTCCTTTCACCTGAAGTTTTCTTCATGGTATTTCTCCTTTAAATAATATCGTTACAGACAAATATCAACATTAAACGGTTGGCGGGATATTTTTTTGTCTAATTACTTCTTTGTCTGGTACAATTAAGTAAACGATCGATAATTTAGTTCCATACTATTTATTCCTTAACTAGGCACGGTTTCAATTTAGTATTGGCATTTTTCTTTCGTGGGTGTAAGTAGAAAATGTATGCTTATTTCTGACCAAACTAGAGATTATTAAATTTGTCCAAAGTACATTTGCGTAAGTACGATAGAAACTTGAACTAGTCCAAAGATTTACCTACAGAATTGAGACACGCTTAGCTGAAGTGAAGAACATGTTTGATCATTTCTATTTTGTATTGCTTCCAATCCAAAACACTCCGCGAATTCTAGTGAATACTGAAAACGAGATTGACGCGAGGTATAACACAATAAGTTGGTGGTGCTATTCATTGATTAATTATTAAAAAATTGTTTGGCTATCCTATTCATATTTAACCTGTCGTCGAACAACATAAAAAAACTACCGCCAGTCGCAACGCACTTGGACTGGCGGTAGTTTTGTTATGTTGTTCGACGACTGGTTAAATACAATGGGATTGGTGTTTACTTCAAGCTCGCAAACTTGATTTTAAAAATTGTTACCACCACCCGTGCAATCAATTATTGTTTAATTATCCTATTCATAGATAGAATATTGATTTTTTTTCTTAGTATACGGTGCGGACCTCTCTAAATCGGCTTTCTTTATTGCTTCAATAGGCAAACAAAATAAATCGAAACGCGCGAATATATAGTTTAAAGGATTGCTTTTCTATTTAATGGGTTAGAGCAAGTAAAAAGACTAGATGTGAATTACTGTCATGCAAACCCGTAGAACCAGGGATAGTGTATCCGAAAAACTTTTGTGAACGAACACAAAGCCGGCCGGAGACTATTAGGATGATATGTGCACCGCTATTATGCGTCACACACTCCGGTCCAGTGTAATGCAGTTGAGAAGGGTGTGTTCGATTTACAATACGTTGGGCGCACATCGATTTAGATCCCTGAAATTCATTTCTCAATCGGGAACATTCGATCACCAAGACCTTAAAGGGTATTGGGCTGAGTTTTCTTTAGAGTTTGAATTTTTTCTGCACCAGGCACGCTGTACACGGTAACAAGCTGCAGAATGAACAGAAGCCCTAAAGTCATGTGCGCTTGCATGTTATACTTGCTAGCCACTTTCACCTAGACGCGAGCAGTTCGCCGCAAACACAAAATATTTTTGGCCAATTAGTTTAGGTAGAAAGGGCGATGCAATCCTCACAATCAAATTACCAATTGTGTGGGAGGTTTCAGGCATGTTAACGCCACCGACTTCCGGGTGACCATGTAACACAAACACGTGTGGTTTCTGTGCTGATATGGGCATGTTCGCCTGCCCCCCGAATGAACAAACAGTTGCCTTTTTGGGCCAAACATCACGTAAACAAGCAGGAACACATAGGTTTCGAAAAGAGAAATGTTTACCTTTAAATAATTGCCGTCTATATGCTCGTCACATTAACAATACACCATTTTATAACCACCAAATCATTACGTTTTCCCATCACGTCGACCATGTGGAATCAAAATGCAGACCTTTTCGAATTCAAGCTTGTGCGCCAAAATTACATGTCAGTGATGACAACATGCGTAAATATTGGTTAAATGAGCAGCATAACTAAACTGCGCTGGCAATATTTCAATGAAACTTTTTGAAAATCACATGAAAATAATATTTTTCGCAAACCAGGTATAGGTAAAGCGCTTGAAATTATTTTCACTGTTATTACATCCTTATTGCATAAATTTTGTTTTAACAGAAAATACGTAGCTGATTCAATGTCTATTTCCTCGATTTGAGAACCGTCTCTTTAATCTTATTTTACGAAATAATAATTATCTATAAATTTCTCATAAACATAGACAGCCTATTTAGAGCACAGTTCTGACGTCTTGACTTGGCTACAGTGATGTGGGTCTGGTTAGGAAAGATTTAAAATTAATTATCAGTCATACTTTATTATATATCATGTGTTCATGAAAGGTATTCAAAACTCACTTTTCAACTCGAATGAGTAAAAACACATTTGTCATATAGTATTCCAAGCTTTTGTTTCGCTTCATGTTTGAGCAATTTTCCGGTGTATAGCATTAATAGCGTGGTGTTCAACAGCCCTTGAAAAGCCAAGTCAATATCATGGGCTACTCGCATCGGAGAGCTGTTCGATTTCTGGATAAGAGCCGCTGCTTTCCAACGCCTGGATAATAATTCTCTTCACAACTGATCTAATATACGGCTATATCTCGATTTAAATCATCATTCCCAACAATTCATGGCGAGGGAGCTTTAATTTATTTCCCAGAAAATATCACGAATGTTAAGAAAAATTATGACTTCCATGTTATTCAAAAGTAAATAGTCTTTTAATGGGAAAACAAAAATATCTGGTGATCTGTTACTTCAACACTTTGCCGCACCTGATAAAGATTTTCTATCCAACAGCAGAAAACTTGTCAGTTTATTATTGTGAAATACTTCCAAACCAAAAGTTCTTCACACGCAACACAAGCTAGTCAGTCCAGGAAAGGTAGCATGAACCTTGCCGGGTCTAAAGAGACAGCCATCATCCCGTTTCAGGTGAGGCGTCGATTATGGCCTAACTGCGCAGAAACGTTTATTGATAAATGTGTAGTGACGGAATCAGAGCAAGCGAGCCAGACGCGAAGGGCAATTTTCGGCTGCTGAACGGTACTTTGGCCACTGGCATCTGGGCAGATAGCGTTCATCAGCCTTTGTTGGCAGACTATCTAAGAGAAGGAAAACTCCGAATACAAACCATCCTCACTAGGAATGGGCGACCTAGTGTTCTTTTACAGTCCGCATATAACCACATGAACGACTTATGTTTACCTGACAGGGAAACATTAATCTCTTTTGGCTTAAGTGTGGCTCTGCAAGTTCATCATTTGATCATATGAGCCAGGTTTATTTAAACCAAGCTTGCTATCGTGAAATAAATAAAATTCCCATTTTATATATTTTTCAGCAAACCAAGAACTCTATAATTTATTAAAACCAATTCACCGGGTAGACTTGGTTTTGGCCTCATTGAGAACTCTTAAAGTACTGTCCAGAATTTCCCGCGGACAGTACAGGATGAATTCCGAATAAGGACGAAACCTGTCTACTGGATGTATTGCCTTTTCTATATGCAATGCTCAGAGTATTCTGACATAATTTATATATATATATATATATATATATATATATATATAATGGAACTGGTGTTTATACCCACGTTGATTTAAATAATTTTTATTATTAATATTTTCGCAATCAATTGTCGTTTAACGATAACCGATATGTTTGCAGGTTCGCAGGCCTCCCGGAAACTTTGGACAGATGAGGTTATGTCCAATAGCCTCGATGAAATTGACCATTTTAGGCTTGCCTTTGCTTTTTTATGAAGTAATAATGCCATTCCATATCCATACCTTTGGTGTTTCGTAAGTGTTTTTACGCCAAACTGGCGACCTCTCTCGAGGTGTGCAATTTAGTGCAGTGAACCCTCTGCACTTCGCGGATGGATTATCGCGGACGACATCGCGTATTTTTTCATTATCTTATATGCCAAATTAAGGAAATATATCGCGGATATTCCGGTAATGTCGAAAATAGTCGTGACATATGAAGACTCAAATTATTTTCTTAATTCCAGAATGTAGTTTCTAAATTCCATTAAAACATCCATGCGATATAGTATTTCCTAGTCTACGAACTACAAAGCAAACGTAAAATAATATAAAACATGAGTATACCTTTTATTCTAATTTAAAATTAACCTGACAAAAGAAAACCATACATACAATAGTTGTGTACCTGCGAACTTACTACCCTGTTGTTGGCTAAACAAAAATGTAGCAGCTGGGTGACGAAGTGCGTTGGAAGACGGTCTGTGATTGGTTACAATAGTTACTGATGACGAACCAGCTCCCAAGTTGTTTTACTTTAATATTCTAACATTTAAATAGTCGTGTCTATTTTAGATTATGGTACTGTGCATACGTGTTCTGTAAAAGGGTGTTTTGTTAACAGTACGTAAGTGGAGGGTTTTAAAAGTCGGAATACATGTTAAATACGTACTGAAAATATGGTGTGCTTACTTCGCGGGTTATTAGCTATCGCGCTCGGTCTTAGAACCTATCTACCGCGATAAACGAGGGTTCACTGTACTAAAAAACAGACGACAGACAGAAAGATTTCTGCTCATTTCGACTTTAAACTATTTATTTATTTATTCACATAAAAAATGGCAAAATTTTAAACGGCGTCGAATACAAGTCACGAAGCGTTTCCATGAGCCTACGTGATACAATTCTAAAGTATTAACTTTTACACGACTTCCAAATTATAATTGCTGAAGCTAGAAAAATTTAAATATTGCACTCATTTTCCTTGTAGAATATAATTAAACTTTATCGCGGTTTCGTATTACATTACATTTTTTCAAAATAAACACGAAATATTTCTTCCGTTCCAAAATGTTTTTTTAACGTAGGCTACTGCATGTTTCCTATTTATAGCGAATAAGAGTTTAATTTCAACCTTGCCCTATTTTTTGTCATGTTTAAACTTTTCTTTAAAGCACTGAGAGAAAATAGGCCTGGAAATTTATGTACGGTAGTATGCCAACACACACACACACACACACACCCTAACTTTAATTTGTTATTAAAGCTTGATAATTAGCACAGTCAAACCTATTTATTTATCGTCTCTCAAAATAAGTGCTAATTTGAGCTCAATTGCTTTACTAAAATTGTGGCATTAATTGCTCAATTGGGTAAATTTTCTATTTCCATCAATATTGCTTTCTAGATAATAAATGGAGTTTTGTACCTCTATTAGCTGGCTGACTAAGCATTAAATATTATTTTTACTACAATCTGTTGAAGGGGATATAATTAATGGTCGTAACCTTTAGTTTGTTTAGCTTTATTTGCATACGTTTTTAAAATATATCATACAAAATGAGCTTACATGTTGTTAGATTTATTCATACTTCAAAATCAGTGCAATCTATTTTGGGCGAAAGCCAAAATTTCATTTTAAGTGCGTCTATAAGTCAAAATGGTTTAATAATTATTAAAAACACAGGATGTAAGTCTCCAAATTAATTGAAAACATAATTTGCTTCCTATAGGTTGATTTTCAGCATTTAATGAAAATTAAGTTTTGGAATAAACTGACACTTCACTATGAGAAATTAGATATGCTTCTCAACAGAATGCATATTTTAAATAAGCTGAATTTAACGAATGTAGAGGTAAAATAATAAAATAATAATTTTACGTCTGAGTCGTGTTTAGTTGCGAGAATGATGTCGTGTTGCGCGATTTTCCAAATTCGTCGGGCAACGAAATTCCAGCACCATAATATTCTCCCGCATTAACTGACACGCATGGCATCGTGAATGCCAGAAATGCGTGTCTTTGAAATTCAATTTTATGATTGCAATAGTGCTTGAACAATAAATGCTATCTGACGAAATATGAACTTCTGTTCAATTGGATACCTTGAGATTAGTTTTAGAAATCTAAAGAAAATAATTTTAACGCGCAAATATATTCTAAAGTTTTGCTTCACTGGTAAACAAGTTATATGGGTATTGGAATAGATTATGTGTCATTCAGAAGTGCGTAAAAGTTTGCGTCCTCTTTCCACAAGTAAATATTACCTCATTCTAAGAAAGCTACTCATGATTAAATCAAGTTTTCTGTCGCGAATGCTTATTTCTTGAGTTATAACAATTTCTGACATGTGTGAAATATACACGATTAATAGTTTTTTTAACCGCATCTCTAAGGTCTATATATTTTGCAAATAAATGACAGTTTAATCTCCGTCATCGTTTTAAAAAATAAATATTCTGAGGTTAACAAAAGAAGTTGAAGTTAATGAGTAAGCTCTATAATTGTACAGCTTGCACCAAATGAAGCGAGAAAAGAAATGTCTCCAAATTAGTCAACGTAACATAAATATTTGTGTTAAATTTATGTTGGAGAAGATGCTTGCTTCAGATTATAGTGCCTAAAAGGTACATGGTACGACAAAATGTTTGGCGAGACTTTGATTTATCCTTCTGGTCATATTTGAACTAATTTTTAAGTAGGTGCGCGATACCTAATGCCATATTATATATATATATATATATATATATATATATATATATATATATATATATATATATATATTAGTTCTGCGCCACAAACAATATCTGACGGATATACATTTAATTGAATGATGCCAATGTTAACGCGAAATGTGATAACTGATATCGATCAAGGCCCGAGTGTTTGGATTTGCTGGAGAAACAGGTATTCAGAAATAGTTGTAG
Organism: Eudiplozoon nipponicum; assembly: GCA_029291075.1. Lineage (NCBI taxonomy): Eukaryota > Metazoa > Platyhelminthes > Monogenea > Mazocraeidea > Diplozoidae > Eudiplozoon > Eudiplozoon nipponicum. The sequence continues at coordinate 38,030 of JAQBSW010002088.1, read as the reverse complement.
TTCTCAAATTTGGTGAACTATAGCATACATTGAAATCCATCGTGTTCGTACCATGAAGTGACTCGGAAACCCTATTGTTGATACCATGTACCTTATTGGTACCATAATGTACTGACACAATATCCCTAGTGTTGGTACCATTAACAGACTCTATATATATTATATATAGCGAGTTGGCTTTGAAGTGGCACTGTCGAAGACTTTGTATGATGTTAGCTTCACCGTTGGAGGTTTACGCATTCGTATAGGAGATTATACCGTCCCATATTTCTCCCAAATACAAAGTAAGCACGAAACGAATGTGCACGAGATTATAATTTCCGTTCATGCTGTCTTTGGTTTATCGTTCTGGTCATATTTGAACAAATTTTTAACTATGCGCGGAACACCTAATTTAAAAACAACAATCAAATTGTATTTAACCGTCCGCATAATACGGTAAAACTGCCATCATTCGCAAGCACTGACGTGATTCGCCCCTCCCTGATAATCAGAAGTATACAACGACAAACTAACTATCGGGGATGAAACCGAAATTTAGATGCAAGTTGTGATAAATCAGATATCCGGCTCTCACGCCTGAACGTCTTACCTACACTGTAATTGATTTAAAACGTCAGTTGAAAAATGTTGATGCAATCACAAACATAACATTATAAAACGTTTGAGCCTCAGTTATGCAAGATAAGACATTATGCAATCTTTCATTGGGCGGATGATGATAACAATTATTTATAACAAGATATCGAGTTGGAGAAAAACCACGTTTATTATACCTCATCTGTCCCCTTATGTATGCGCATCATAAGATGTAGGGCAATGGCAAAATTTAAGTAGTAGACTAGTTTAATTTCTAGCCAAAAATGAGTGATTTCCGTCGTACGCTGATGATGATCATGGAAGGTCGAAACGTGTTAATGCGTGCGGCTGGCGGCAGTTTTGCTATGTTGTCTGACGACTGGTTAAATAAAATGGGATTGGTGTTTGTTTTAAGCTAGCAAACTTGATTTAACGAAATAATAACTCTCTTCGTCTAAGATAGCATTCTCCACACACACACACACACACACATACATACACACACAAAGAAGTACATTTTCTAAGATTTCCTACTTCGCAACACACGTTTTGCTTTCAACTTAGCCATTAAACAATACGTGTCAAGTTAAAGTCATTACTAGAATACGAATTATTGTACTTGTTTCCAGTCTTCCCTAATTATATGCTATACGGAGATGTAAGCCAGTCTTTACCTTCAGAATGAGTTGGCATGAATACTAAAGCCTGTTCTCGTTTGGTATTTGTTGTGCACTGTCTTCGTGGTATGCGGAACTAGCAGAACAAGTCATTAAGACTATTACCTTTTTTTAACGCTAGCATTGTTTTTGAACATGTTCTACTCTTGTCAACATGAGCACTCTTGTTGGAAATATTCAACGCCAGTATTCATTCGAAAGGGTGTCTCTAAAGCATTTCCAGTTGTTTCACTGCTTAATTTGAACTGGTGCGTTTGAAGAGATATTTGCATTAGAAAAAGGCCAACGAACACCGAGAAAAAGTAGCAAGTTTTGCTCACTCTGCATTGCAAAAATATTTCCCTTAAACAATGATTTATTTTTAAATACTTTTTGCCTGACGGTTTCTTAGTCTAATGTTACACGGTTAATTAATTCACACATAATTGAGCAGGCTGAAATAAATACAACTTATAGCATGACAGTTTCCAGTTTTTGCAAAAAATATCTGTCCGAAAGCGAGGCCAAAAAATTGGCTATTTTTTGTTACAAGGACTTTGATTTTTTGTGCAAACTCAATTGGCATTCCATTTATTGCACAGTTTTTTTTTGATTTTCGACAGAATAGAGATCCTTTTCGATCTAGAAGCACAGAAAGAAGGCTTCATTCTGAAACGCTGTTGTCATCTTTGATTTATCAGGGAAATTTTCCCATCTATTAGAAAACAAGCCTTCTCCAGATATATGTAATATATATATATATATATATATATATATATATATATATATAAATGTATATATATATATATAGCAAGAGAGAAAGATGGAGAGACAGACAGAGAGAGAGAGAGAGGGAAAGTGATAGATAGAGAGATAAGGTCTACATGTATTTATCTGATTCACAGTCCAGCAGATTCATCATCACGAGCTAAATTATTATAATTAAACTTGTCTTAGTGGAAAAATACTGCTGCGTCAACACAGCCTTAAATGAATGGCGATACCTGATAAAAACATTGGTCTAGAAACAAACAAGGCAACAGTTATTAAATCAAGCTTGTGAGGATGATATACCAACACCAAAACCCATCGCGTTTATCCACTCGCACAACATAGCGAAACTATCGCCAGTCCAATGTACTAACACGCTTTTTTCATCCTTCCATGATCATCATCAGAGGACGACGGCAAACTGACTAACAAGAGGTTGAAAATTTGCAAGAAATGCAGGAAATCAATTAATTATTGACTAACTTCCCTTCCCCCCACTCCACCAAATTAAATAATGTCAATGATGGTTTAAATATAGCGGCATTAATATGAGCTTCTTGAACTGATAATGAGAACTTATCCAAAAATTATGAAATCAATAGATAAAGGTATTTACAATTTCGACGTAAATTACCGTGATATTTGACTCTTACTGTTACATAACTATCCTTCTGCTTATAGCTAGTTATTTCAAATGATTTGTTTATCTTTTCCGCATTGGTCTGTATTAGTGATCCGTACTGTTTAAAACGCTTTTGAATTCCCAATTTCTAACACAAGTGCCTGTGTTTTCGTTGAAGCTTTATGGAACACTTTCAACCAGGTAGTTAAAGAAATGTTTAGTCTTATTTTCGATAAAAGTGATTCTGATTAAATCATAAGAAAAATTATTCGACTGCCATACAAAGTATAAATTTTTTATCTAATTCCCATGCAACTTTTTGTGTGTGAAGAACTTGAAGATTACCCAATAAGAGAAATAAGTGGCATATACGACTAACAACGAATTTTTTCCAGATTGTTCTTCATGTACTTTTCATAGCGTAATCTTTGAAAAATATCGTCTCTGCAGAGAATCGTGGAGTTTACTATCTTTAATTTATAATAGGTTTGTGCGTGAATTGCGCATATTTGGATACATTTTTTTTACCTTGGAAATGTTAATAGTTACGCAACTCCATTCTTATTTCTCACAATTTGTCTGCAACACTTGTGCTTTTTAGATGCAATTCTATACAAACGTGACAAGTCATTGTGTGCTTCATCTTACATTAGTCCGTAAAAAAACAAACAACATAGTCAAGGTTTACTTTGCCTAGAAAAAGACCAATTGTACGTTTTGTGTTATGATAATTTGACGGAAAAATGCATGCTGTGTCCAGATAACTAATACTTGCTATTTTATTTGCTACATGTAATAATTACACTTTCGTGGTAACATTTTCTACTTAAATATGGACACTCGCTTCCTATGTAACAAAAAGACATTTCCTTTACTTTAATTAAGAAAATGTTACCTAGAACACATACAATATTTAAAAGACCAATGTATTCAGTGTGAACTTCACATTTTATACCATAGGTACAGAAATTCATCAAATCGATCGGCTTCTTCCTTATTAATCACTCATCAAGTAGTCGTAAGAATTGCCACGGATGGTACTTGAACCAGAGAGAATCTGATTATATTTGTCTCGCAACTCATCTGCTGTGGAAACGAGGCCGGGGATTGCATTCAATTGGCAGTTAAATACCAACTTACGTTCTTTTTGTCAGACTTTTCTTCATGAGAATCCAGTTTACTATCAATTTATATCTAAAGTGTCAACTAGTCAGGCTCTACCTGTCATTAAAATGCATACATTATGCTACCATGGGAAGTAATATCCTATTTGCCTGTATAAATATGTCTATGCACATGCATATGAATATATATATATATATATATGTATATGTATATATACATATATATCTATATAATGACGTATGTTAAAAGAATTATAAAATCCGTTAGGTATGATGACAAAGTAGTGACAAAGTAGTTCAAATATGATTAGAAGGATACACCAGACAGAATGAAAAAGAGATATAATCGCATGTAGAGTTTCGATTTTGGTTTACTAGCGACTCGTCAGTACTAGCCGACACTACGCTTAAACTCACTATATATTTGCATGGAATTTGAGACTGTTGAACGGGGCATTTTTAGCTGCAACGTCCTTCCGACTAACATGTCTTGAAGAAAGATATAGTGGATGAGATGCGTATTACCTGCTGACTTCGGTTTATCATTCTGGTCCTATTCGAACTAATGTTTTACTTATTAGGCAAAACCTTCAATAAAATTGCATTTATACTATTCTTCCGCAAAAAATTAATATTTAATTCGAAATTTTGCAATTGTTGTTTCTGGACAAATTGGTCCTTAATGATAGCTGCGTTATGAAGATTTCTCTTTATATATATATATATATATATATATATATATATATATATATGCCAACTACTAAATTGTTTCTGTATTTTGGAATAAAAAATGAAAATTATTTATGCATTTCCTTTGCTATAATTAGAAATGTTTAAGTCTGACAACGTTTAATCGGAAATGTAATTATTTTTACGGCTGTCAAATTTTTTACGGTTAACGTCAATTATATTGACAAGGTTGTTGTACATAAACCTACCTCAAATGTAGGTAATTTACAAATTTAGAATGATTGCTACATTATGATCTTCTTCTTGTCTTTTTCGTTAAGGATCATTTATCTTGTTACGACAACTGCTCTTCACCAATTCTAAACAATGCAAAGCTACCTCATGGACTGTCTGGTAAAGCAGCTGGTGTTGCTAACGAGAAAATTGATAGCACATCTGGTAATATCGGCATTCTTACCCAGCTAGACAATGCAACAACTACATTGTCCACCAGACGAGCGGATCAAGAGAAATTGTCCCAGTCATGCACTTATAGCGAAACAACTGATGTTGTAATTAAACCTATCGCCATAGAGCGTAATTCAATGCATGCCAACACCTCCCCTGTTCACTTACCATGTACCTCCTCTTCTTCGTCTCTTCCGCCGACTCTATCATCGAATTCAGCCTCATCGGCAGAAATGCAATCATGTGGAAGTGGGGCCACAACACTGCATAGATTGCCACCACTGAAACGGCCAACTGAAATACCTCTCGACTACACAACAAACGATCACATCAGTAAGCAGCAGATTTCCAAGCCCCTCGGTAAATACTATTTTGATTTTGTATAAAATATATTTAACTGGTATAGGTATAATGCTTAAATTTATTGGTGAGCATTGTTGCGAGGCCGCATATATGTTTTATGCTGACTTTGGTGTATCCTCCCGGTCCAATATTTGAACAAGTAAAAACTGATAAAAAACAAACAATTATTGCATAACAATAAATTACATGCATTGCTCTGCTACGAGGATGCCAATTTTGAGTTGTGAATTCCCGAATCAAATGCTTCCGAGTTGAAATTTTTCGATTATTAACGTCTGGAGTACTATATGCGGGTAATCTGTGTGGTTGCAAAATTACAGTGTCACCTTATTCAGCGTTTAATTTAAAGCACCACCATTTTTATTGTATATTTTTAAGGATCAGACCATTAAATAACGGATAGCACTTCATTGGTTACAAAACCGTAAACAGAAGTGGCGGGTCAGTGAATTCTAACTGATTATGAGGTTTTTTTAACTGTTCAGAAACTCTTTTTGAGTCTCCACGATTTTCTTTCGTGATGGGTCGCTTTGCACTGTCAGTTTCGCAAAGATCCGATTGATCCCCATTTCCAAGTACGCATCGATTTCATCTTCGTGGCGGCTGGGTCCGAAGACTTCAATGCCGCTGTTACACCCATTGGAAATTAGGTACGATCTAATCTTTGTTGAATTGCAACATTTTGGAATTTAATTTTACGTTCCATCATCAAGCCTCTAATCACACACACACACACAACACACACACACACACACACACACAGAGTCAAAATTCCCACAACCAGATTTGCTTAAATCTGCTATTTTGAGCATTTTGACTGTGTGTGTGTTTAGAGGTCCGGTGAAGAAACCCGAAATAACGTTTGATAAGTTGCCAGACAACGAAGATTGAATCGTGCCGCATTTCTGATGGTTGGCATGATCAGTGTTGAAGCCTTCGGAGGAATGGTACGATTTTGGCACCCAGCAACCACGAAGGCGAATATCATGCGTACTTGGAAATGCGGATCAGTCCGATTTTTCCCAAGCTGATATCGCAAAGCGTCAACCCACGAAAGAAATCCTTGGAAACCCTAATTTTGACGCATTCACTGCGCAATCATTCAAGAAGTAGATGTCGAAATTCTTTTGGTTCTTAATGAGTCACTTTATCAAAAAATAAGAACTAGTGTAAGGATTTAAAAGTTGCGACCGGAGCTAATTAACGTGGAACGCTGAAGGTAAGTAAATTTTCAATCTAAACAGCGTCATTGGATGAATTATCGTTTATGCGAGTTTAACAAACGATAAACGTCTATAAATTAGGAAAACATACTTGTATAGTGTACAATTACTCCGAAATCGTCTCTAATTTCGAATTAAATCATCTGTACTTAATGGAAATTGTAATCGTAAAATTAATAACAATTAGAAGCCCTAGATTGGCAGGAGGGATGGAATTAGGCAGACATCCAGAAATAGTCATCATTCTCGGTTTCCCTTTTAATTTAATACGACCATCGCTAACGGTGCTTGTAAGTAAATTAAAGTATGATTAAAAGTACATAAAAGCAGACTGAATGGAATGCAATCGGTATTGTTTCACTACTGGTGTTGCTTTGCCCCATCCCCAAAGATTGAATCTATGCCCTTAATGCCTCGGGTTTGAAAGGGAAATAAAGCGTCAATTAACTTTTAAAGTCTGATACTACCGGCAAAGCGTGTGTGCATGTAGCGTACACACACACGTGCGCGCGCGACTAACACTAAAATTTTAAGTCTGACACGTGTATAGTGTAATTTATGTGCGTAACAGTAGTTTGAATTGAGACGGATGTAATTATTTCGGCAACCATGGACAAATTTATCCATACGGCCTATAGCCTATCACATGAAACGTTTTTACCTTTATCAAATCATTTAAATAAATATATAAATGAGCCTACTTCAGCATAATTCTTCACCTACTTTATTAATAGTTAAAGAAGTAACGACATTTTTGAAAAGGAAACGACAAAAATGGAAAACAAACACCATGTTTGGCAAACAGGATCAGATCCGGGTGCAATATCTGGTCGCGTACCTTATTTATTCTTCTAATCTAATCTGAACAGAAGCTCTGCAAACCGCTAACACCAAATGTAAACCTAACAAATAGACATATCAACGTGGATTCCTTTAAATAGAAAAACATCCGAGTTAATAAAATGGTGTCATTAGAGGTTCCATTTCTATTCCCACTTTTAGAAAAACGCCCTATCTTTTTAGAGCCATAAATAGCTCAACAATATCGTATATACATGAAAATGACTCGGATATTTAAAATTTGAACGCCATATATAAAGCAGTTTCATGTTGAAGCTATGTGAATCCTTATTCTTTTGAGGCCTGAAATTATTTTCTGTTTCTGGCTGACGCCTCACATCTGCAAACTTCCAGATGTAAGGTGCATGTTAGCCCATAGCGCTTATTAATATCCATGCCACAAGTTTTGTGTTCTTAAATTATTAAAGGCTGATCTGTACAGCTCATTTTTGCGAAATGAAATATTTCAATGGCATTTATTTTCTCCTTGCTTGGTTACCTATTTTCCGAAGTTTATGCAAGTTACGCCTCGGGGCGTTATTGATCCGCTGTTTTATCTAGCATTAAATCGTTACACAAATCCACGTTTAATAAGCCTAATGATTACTCTCAAAATGTGACTATGAGATAGAATCTCATTTGCTCTAGCAGATGCATATACCAACAAAGACGAATGGCATATTTTGCGATATTTACGGCCACATTGATACACCTGCTGGCAGAAATAGCTGACACTTTTTAACGGGCACTTTTTCTCGCCTTACGAACTTGAAATTTAAATAACATAACTGTGCATAACTGTTTATTGTAAAATTGCGAAAAAACACAAATTTTGCGCTGCATAAAACAATTTAGAGGGGTCGGGAAGTCAGGAAATTTGACTTCTTTCAGAATGAGCAGTTTTTCTTGCATGTTTTTTTTTAATTCACGAGGCTACAGTGTACGCATGAGGCATCGAGTAGCCATGATAAAGATAGTTTAAGTAAAAATAGAAGGTGATACAAAAGTCATAATTACGGCAGTGTGTAATCATGTTTACACATTCATTACGCAGATTCTGGTAACTCAACAATAAGAGCCGGCACTAATTTAATGTAACCGCTGTGTATTTAGTCTGTAAACGCTTGCTAGTTGGAAAGTAAAATATTGTAGCACTTCATATAATGTTATACCATTGCTTTTTGCTAAATGTGGCATCTATTTCTCGTCGCTTAGTAGCAAACACCTTGCCAGGAACACCATAGGCTACACATATATGCATACATGGTATTCATTCTCAAGTAAGAACGTATTTCTTTGATTTTTTTTGCATAAAGTGTCAGACTAGCTTACTTAGGCAGAGAAATGATGAAAGCATGTTGCGCCTTACTAAGAAGTGGTGCATATTCGTAAAAATTTGTTCAATATCCAATTGGACCGTTCGTTCTCGACAAACACGTGCTGTGCTGTAGACGTTTAACGGCAACTTGTGAGAATAATACGTTTAAATTAACATCAAATATCTTTAACAATTTTACAATAATTGATTGCGCGTTTGGTGGTAACAATTCTTAAAATTAAGTTTGCGAGCTTGAAGTAAGCACCAATCCCATTGTATCTAACCAGTCGTCGAACAACATAACAAAACTACCGCCAGCCGCAACGCACTGACGCGTTTCGACCTTCCACGATCATCATCATGATGATCCGTGATCATCTGATGATAATCATGGAAGGTCAAAACGCGTCAGTGCGTTGCGGCTGGCGTTAGTTTTGTTATGTTGTTCGATTACTGGTTAGATACAATGGGATTGGTGTTTACTTCAAGCTCGCAAACTTGATTTAAAGAATCTTTAACAAATAGTATTTCGGATGGGAAATATGAAAAATGGTAAAATTCGCATTAAAGAATAACACTTTTTTTAAAGTTAAAATTCTATATTCGCTAATTTTGTAGTAATTCTACGTGGCTGCTTTTCCCACTTTGCGTGGCTGCCCTCGAAAGCGGGAAATCGATTGGCCACAAACGAAGACATGAACGTCGGTTCTTCGTCACCGCCACCAACAGATCAAACACCAACTGAAGAATACAGCAAAACGTTAATAAACAAAACTCTGGTTACACTTAACGCAAGACAACCGGGTGATCAAACGAAGGGATATCAAAACGGGAGTACGGAACGCGACATCATGCTTGACGAATTTGATTATGAAACTGGGCTCGGACGTAAAGGTAATGGCAAAATAATGGGCTTATAAATTAAACTGAACAGGCTTCTACTACAGGTTACATCCTCGCCTACCCTTGGAACTAAATTTACAGGATATTTTCAAAATTGTTTATGTGCAAATATTAATTGTTTTAAAATGCGAAAAGGTAATTGGGCACTACTAAAAACCGCTCTAGTAAACCTACAGCATGAACGAAAGGTGCAACCTCATCTACACATGCGTTCTGTGCATACTGGGGACTCATCAGCAGACGCCCGTACCAAAACCTATACTCAAATTATGCATCTGGTCATGAAATGGAGCACAGCCGGACGGTATAATCTCCTACACGAATATGTATTCAAGCAGTAATGGAGCTACGTTCATACGCGTTCTTAGAAAATGCGAATTTAAAGTCAACTCATAATAGTTGATAAAATCCGAGCCTTTAAAGAGTACCAACATTGTGGTTGTTCAGTCGGTACCTGACACCAAAACTCTGGTTTCCGTGTCAGTACAGGGTACCATCGCAGTAGATTTTAAAGTATGCTAATTTTCACCAAATGGAGTATTACAAATACTTCAACACACCTGTTACCCCAGCGAATCCATACCCTGTAGCGTGGATCGATAGCAGTTGTAACTTTTCGCGGTAATCATGAATTCATTTAAGTAAATATATAATAGTTAAACTGTTAAAAAATTACTTGAAAAAGGAACAGTAGGATACACCAAAGGAAAACTGAAAGCACAGTCGTTTCGTGCTTACGGGCGACTCACTAGATGGGGCAGGTACTACGCTCTTTGCCCACCATATATTTTGGTGAGGAATGTGCGACAATCGAACGGCACTGTCTCCTATACGAATCTGTATACAAGCAGTAAAGGAGTTTATTTCATATAAAGTCGAAGATAAAGCAACCTCAAAGCTAACTTATTATATATAATATACACCGCGCGTGCAATGGGTACCAGCACACAGCCTTTTTAAATATGAAGTTTTTGCATGTTCTAAGACTTTATATGAATTTAACTGCATTTCTGCTTAATAACACACTCGTATATGAGATTGTACCGTCCACTCTTCGAAAATTCCTTGATCGAATATATATTCGCTCTACGACGTAGAACCACCTGTTACGGATCAGTCGCTAGTTATCATGAGAATATACTTTTCGTGTTTGCTTTCTTTTATATGTATACTTATGCAGCTTGTTAAAAAAATCATTAAAACGGCTTTCTTTCAAGTTTAAGACATTAACAGAATTATTCATAACATAATTGGTACATTTTACCATGCCAAAAGCCGTGTGCTGCTCCATAGTATCATTTGATTTCCTCGGCAAAAATTTCATTTACTCAGTCAGTTTAAAAGAAAAGAAATTTGGCGTTTCTTTTTTAGTTATAAAACTCTTTGACTACAACTCTGACAATTGTGTGGGAGTTTGGCACTAAAATAGTTGAAAAACTATCAATTGCATAACATTAAACCATTATGAGAAGCCGCACAAGATTTTAGTAAATACATATATCTCCATCAAGAAAAATAGATTGCAATTTAAAAATTACTTTCGTATTTCGTATGCCGCTCAAATAATCATATTTTAAAACAATAATAATAAATTCCCAGACTGATACAAATTTAACCCTTTTTCGTCTATTAATTTAAATTATTCCATTTAAATATATGTATATATATATATATAATAATAATAATAATAATAATAATAATAATAATAATAATAATAATAATAATAATATTTTCGTTCTCAATAAGTTGTGCCATCTAAAACACTTCAAGTATACCACCTGTATTTCGAATATCGCGCCTTATTTTGCGTAAATTTATTTAAACATATAATTATGACTGCCTCTGAAGGCCGTGACATCCTTTTTCATGAAAAGCCAGTTCGTTCGAATTTCCCGTACAGTAAAAAATCAACGAGAAGTGTAAGGCGTTGATAAAGTTAACTGAGGGTGAATCCAAATTGAGAATCCAACGTTTCTTACACGAACACACGAATTTCATTAATGTGTGGGCGATCGCATCTAATTAATAAATGGCACCCATATAGATATTTACTTTGATTTCGGGAAACTGAAGTCTTTAACAAGTATAAATTGGTAGTGAATCTACGAATATTAATTACCACTTTGTGTTTTTCCACATAGAAGTGGTAATTATGAATGTAAACACAAACATATCAGTTTGATTTCCTTCTTACGCAAGATAAACAGGTATATGTATCAGGAAAATTTATTCGATTTTGGGACACTAAATCCACTCGTTTGACTTTTTATACAGAATACTTCGTCGAACATATTGTTTGTCAAGTAAAAAAGGTCAAGGATTTTTTGCTCATAATCTTCCACTGATACACTTGACTTGAATAGCAGTAGGTTATAGCTTCCTTGTAGATCTAATATATTCGCAATTTAACCAATTTATTTATAATTTAAATGTCTGTTTGGCAATATTCGAAAGATAGTTCTCTCCAAAAATTCACCTTTTTTACAGAACCAGGAAGTGGTAACATATCAGATGATGTGGTCAAAGCAAGTGTTTACACTGATAGTAAGTGTGCCGAACGAACAGACGGACATCAGCAAGGCCAACAAATCAGACTTGAAAAGTCGTTGGTAAGAACTGAAATAGTATAGCTGTCTTTATTAAATTTTAAAATTATGATTGCGCGCTGTTTAACTCTTAAGCTTTTTGCTAAAATGTACTGAAAATGCATCATCAATTAGTTAAATTTTATAATTGAATTTGGCGATTGCGCCTTACTCCCTTTATGAGGGCCGAATGAGTAACATCGAAGCATAACAATATGTGTTATTGCAGCGAAGTAACTTTAGGTAACAAAGCGTTTGTGAATATCTCTAAGTGTTATCCATAGTTTTTCCCCACAATAAGTTCAGTCTGAATTCGCACTCAATTCCATTGGCATTTCATTGCGCTATATACGTAGGAGTTGCCGATTGCTAAAGAAGACAACTAAAGATAATTGTAGAATGAAGACAGCTGACAAAGAAGGAAACATTTCGCATTGGCAGAACACTGCTTATATAAATCACATTCCAAACTGGGCAGACTTAAATCTGTCTTTCAAAACAAGAAAATCGAAAGAGTTACGCGCTGCGGAAGATGTTTATTGCAATATACTTTATCTAGAGCTAAATAAACAAAATTTTCTTTTGCATGGATTGAATATAAACTGTGTATGTGTGTGTGCGCGCTTGTTTTTTGGGTCCATGTAATTCGTAGTTTCCGTTCTTCGTTCTTAAGGACAAATTAATTCTATCTGAGTTCAAAATGTTCTGTATAAAGTAATAGATTTGACAATCGAACTGAGTTATTACGAAAAGAAATGGCTATTTTCAACTGTCTGCAACTAAATAACGGTTCGATTTAAAATCATGTTTAGGCATAAATCAAACTAGTTTAATTAATAAGACACGAACTGCATTCATACAGCAGAACAGATTTCAATTTCGTAGATGACAAAAAATTGTGATATCGAGATCACAGACGAAGACCAAACATTGCGTAGAAGGTAAACGCACTTCCTTAAAATTATGGATTTTGAATTCCAGTAAACTACAGTGTATGTCCAACTACCTGAGCTCTGAACAATGTATCAGCCATGTAGCTTGGTGCAAGTTGTACAGTGCTCCTTGCACTCAAAACGCGTCAATGGAAGTTGGAATGGCGTCATTAAAGGAAGACATAATTTGATTTATTTAAATAAAATTAAATGAACATAATTAAATAGCAAATAAATAATCGCAATAATCTGATAACATATAAAACACATGCCAAAATTGCATTATAATATCTATTGTTGTGTAATGTTCGACTTTTTTATAATTAAACGACATTGTCAAATGTTTTTGTAGGGTTGCGTAGTGTGGGCGTCACAATGATGATTGTCAAGATTGGTGATCGTCGGTTATCGCTTTGCACTATCAGTTTCGCAAAGATCACCTTGATCATCATTTTTAAGAACGCATCAATTTCGTCTTCGTGGTGGCTGGTTACTGAATCGTCCCTTTCCACCGAAGACTTACACATCGGTCATATTAACCGCAGTAATTGAGGTATGATCTAATTTACGCCCACTGGCCACGTTTTGATGTGGTATTTCCCATGTCATCTTCGGGCCTCTTATCACGAACACACGGTAAACTGCTCAGAATAGCCGATTTAAGCATATCGAAACGTTGCCAATTACCGAAGGTTAGATCGTACTTCATATTCAGTGGTTAGTCTGAACGATGTTGAAGATTACGGAGGAAAGGGTCGAATCAGGACCCAGCCAAAACGAAGACGACCTCGATCCGTACAAGGAAATGGGGATACATCGGATCTTTGGTAAGACCAAAATGGATCTTACTGACGGTGATCAAAATCATGATATAAAGACTACTTACACTTTGTACTTGTATTTGTTAATATAAACTAAGCATTTTATAGTGTAGTAAAGCAAGTTAATTCAGTTGACCGGTTTCTGCCTTATTGGGAACTCTTTATGTACTGCCCGCAGCATATTCTGGATAGTACGCAAAGAGTTCTCAAAAAAGACGAAACTCGTCTACTGGATCAATTGCGTTTCCTTCACTGTACAATGCTTAGTTTATACTGGCTTATGCTTGTTTATAAAGAGACTGACGTTTGGCATTACTCGTGTAGGTGTGAATGTGGTTATCAATTCAGTTTTACTTTTTAAGAAAAAAAGATGTATGAAATTATTTCTTTTTTGGGTTTATTGTTACTTAATTATTTGTAGAATATGAGGTAACTCTTTGATCGCAGTAAGCGATACCAGCAAGTCTTATGGTTACATTATTTTCTTTTGATAACTAAAAATCGTTAAAAACGGACAACACTAATTTTTTTTTCATTAAATCAGGTTTGCGAGCTTCAAATAAACACCAATCCAATTTTTTATAAACCAATCGTCGAACAATATAGAAAAACTACCGCCTGTGGTATGCACTGATGCGTTTCGACCTTCTGTGATCATCATCAGAGTACGAAGGCAAACTGACTAGCGAGGATCAAACCGCATTGCATATGCACGGAAACCAATATTAGATATGCGGCTCTCACCTATAGCCGTCTCGCATACATTGATCTTGACTGGAAATGTCGGCTGAACAATTTCTATACAGTCACGAGTATTAGCTGTTTGTAGCTTTCGCCATATATATATATCATTAGTAGAAAAACACATTAGTAACAAAGTGGATAAGGCTTTATATACATATATATATATATATATATATATATATATATATATATATATATATATATATATATACTCACAGGTCATGCTGCTAGTAGTTTCAATTTTTCAGTTCTGTAAAAGGCAAATACGGAGAAAAATGCTTCTGGCTTTTGAAGCTATTGCAATTAATAAGCTGAAACCCTGCTTAAACGTGCTGAAAGTAATTCAAAATGAAATTAAATTGGACTGGAACAAAAGCAGAAATTACAGGCCTTCAAAACTAGCCTACGTTCCGCAAAATACGACACCCGTCAATTACGGACGCACTCACAATGAAAGCGATGACACACCACGTGACGTTACGCAAAAAAGTGGTCCAAATTGCGCAAAAAAAGCCAGACAGAGCTAAGAGGTAATTGGTCACGGAAAATGTACAGTTGGGATTGGATGAACGAAAATATTAACAAATCCAGAATAATGGCTGTAAATACTGGTAGAAATAATATTTATTAATAACTGTTATTTCATGGAGCACGTTGCTTTTTTCTCATATTTTAGAAAATGGTGAAACTTGGAACGATAATTTTTTTTAAAGCGACAGGGTTACCTTATTCCAGGAAAGACTACTAATGCATATATATATATATATATATATATATATATATATATATATATATATATATATGTATAATGGTTTTGTGATTGTTTGTAGATTGAAAACTTAATTTGAATAGATGTTGTGCTTTATGTAATTGCTTTGTTTAATACGTCATTTTAAAAGAAGTGTTCCTCTTCAAACAAAAACTGATACATCAAATTATGATACTTTTAATTTGATTCAGTTTAAAGATGTTTGCAAAATTAATTTGAATTCGAGTCATAATGGAAAAGCTTAACAATTTTGAATTTAAGTGTGGGATGGTTTACTCTATGCCTTGTCTATTTCCATTTTAGATCAAAGCAGAACAATATGAACGATCAAAATCATTTGAGAAACCTGTGGATGAAAGGAAAAATGCATTTTCGCCCGCCTCTCAAATTGGAAGATCGCCCGATGCAACGTTTACACAACGGCTGAAAGAAACAGGTACCGTGATTTGTAGCGAATTCCGATGATGTCAAACATGCCACTAGTTTAAAATATATATCCAAACGGTTGCACAAAGCAGAGGGTCAAAATAGTGTAGAAGCTGACAACTTTTGTTGTTCTAATTATTTCGAAGACTATATTATAAACCTTAACCGGATTTCAAAATCGAGCTCATTTTTCGGGTCGTGTGCTATCACTAATTGCATTTAAATCTCTAAAAGAATAAAATTTAAAACATTTCAGATTATATTCTACACCGAACATATTTCAAACGAAACGAACATGGGTTGCGCGTGCGGTGGTAACAATTACTTTAATCGAATAAGTAAAATGTATTCATAAATTCGGTTTTGATTTAATATTTCCAGTTGAACCGTGTCGAAACTCTGACAGAACCAATTATTATAAATTATATATATATATATATATATATATATATATAAACACTGGACTGGCAAGTAGTACTCATAAATCCGAGCAAAAACTAGAAAATGTCATCCTACGGAACGTATATTCTTTGGCTTTATTACTTAAACTTTTAGTACAGTCTTTGTATAAATACAAATCGAGAAAACTTTGAGTAGTTCTAAATTTTCTTACATGCGCAGCGTTTGGATTTTTTAGTCAATTGAATGTGTAAAACTGAAGCAATAATTTCACATAGAATGCCTATGTAAAATAAATATTTTCAATAGCTATTTTTAAACAAGATCATTTCATTTTAATGGAATTAAATTAGCTATACTAAATGAAGCGGTCAAATGCTTGGAAAAGAGACGAGTTTTTGTATATTGTGATCGAAGTGTTTGCTGATTTAAAAATAAAAAGAGCAAGATATCCAATTGAAATCTGGTAAAATGGATATTCAATTAATGCATTTTTGTTATAACTCGATTTATTCCACGGCGAATTGGCATGACAAGTTGCTAACATGCAAATAGATTGTGTTTAAGTAAATAAATCTGTCCAACAAATTTTCTGCCATGATTCTGCATCTTAATTATTATTCGATCGTGGCCTTTCTAAGCAAATCGATTTATTCTACGCCAATCACCATTGAAGGAAATGATTATTTAATTGTATTAAACTTTAATTCAAAAACACTTCCCCCGGTAGCGTGGTGTCGTTTCTATATAGACAGATTTCGATTAGTTAGTTGAAAATTTAGGGCTAATGAGATGTCACATAGTCCCTACCTGCAGGAAAGGCTAGCCGAAAAAACATAGGTTAAGACAGATTTGACAATTTTTTTATAGTGTGCAGTGGCGTGGCACAATGGATAGACTCACATACTAAGAAGCAAACGTACTCGGGTTCGAGCTCTGACAGAAGCGAAATTTTAGATATTAACTGAATTATTCCCAATAAGGACGAAACGTATCACTGGACGAATTGCCTTTTCTACATTTCAAAAATGGTTAGTGTATAGTAAAAACTTTTACATATAATGGTATCGGTGTTTCTGTTAAGCTCTCAAAATTTCATTAAGTCATAGTTATCACTATCTGCGCAATCAACGATAGTTTAACCATTCAAACCAGTTCCAGTCTGAAAGAAATATCAAGAAATAAATAATTGTCTAGTAATAGATAAAATTCTATTTTTACTCTCACTCTCTCTCTCGCCTTCCTTATTATCTGTTTTTTTCGTTTATTGTAGATTTAAATATGTTATTTTGATGATACCTGAGAAGAAAAGTAGAAAACCGCTGTTCGATTATAGGATAAAATTTCGTTTCAGACTTACACGTCGAAACCGTAATGCGAACTGGAACTTCGTTCGCAGAATGGTTAAAAACTGATGCTATGCCAATATTGCACAATACGTATGCTGAAAATTTGTTTATATGCAAAATAAATAATTTGTATCGGTTCTCCTCAGGTAGAGATTCTGCGAACACGATGTAGTTTTCATCATCATTTCTCTGAAATAGTGTCTGTTAATTGCAGTACGTCGTTCAATGCACCAGTTCTTTATAATAAAATATAAAATTATCTAGCGGGGATTTTGAGTGGCGTTAAAAAGTTCCTTGCAAATATTTTGTTAATTTAAAAAGATCTTGGTAATGAATAAAAACGGCATCTTCAATAAATTATCTATATTCCTATTGTTCACAATGTCATAAAGCAGACTAATGTAAGCGCTGTTACGCGTTTGATCCTAATTATTGGAAAATTAACAATACAAAGTTTATTTTACTGCATCGTCATTTAGCGTCGGAAATACCGACGCATTCCCCGGCAATGACTGCGTCATCGATGGCCGTCTCGTATGATGGCACTGGTCAACCGGCAGACCTATTACGTGAAAACAGGAACTACATGACTAAACCTGACAGTCATCAATTAACTTCAGTTGCTGCGCCTGATGCGATAACAGATCTATCAATAAAGGCATGGAATTCAAGTTATCAAAAGTTGACAGGTTCGTGTTGCTATTTTGAACTATGTCATATCGATTGCACATAAATTGAGCAACAATTTGTGTGATGAAACAAAACTTTATAATAAGGCATATATATATTACAAAACAGTTCAAATATGCCATTTTCTCACCAAAACTCAGCTCGGCTACAATATCTGTTACTTTATTTATTGAACTTTGAAAAGCACGGGTTATTAAATACACGCATTATACAAAAACTGAACGGAAATAGGAAACGCACAGGAAGAGACACGCACCTGCCTCTCTTTCTCTCTCGCAAACACACACGCACACGTGCACGTGATTCAACAGTTTTCCTCACTCAATTTCCATCATTTTTTGTATTTAAATGCTGATTTTAGATACAACTGCACAAAACCAAACCAGGTGGATTTTCAGGTCTTTTCCTAAGTAAGAAAAAAAAGAAGCTGTTCGCGAAGAAAATTTAGTTAACACAGCTAAATTAAAACAGAAGCTGTTGCATCAACTGCTTAGAAACTGGAAAGTTGCATGAGTGTGGGGGCCTGCCTCTCCCTGAGGTTTTCGAGCTTCCCGTTTGTTTTGTTTAAAGTGTGGGTTCAAAATTCGCCTTATTATATACCAGATATGTCAGACGAGTGAAGTTCTGTTGAAAACAATGGCCTTTTTAACTGCGTTATTTAGAATTACTCTATAATAATAATGTCCTGTTGCAATATAAATGTTGTTACACATTTTAAATTACCATTACAAAAAAGTAGCTCAGGTACAATATAATCATAACTATACTTTACTTGTTTGATCGATATTCCTTCTAATTATCTTCTTATAGTATTCGAATACAACATTAGGCTGTAACCGAATTATAAACATCAGAGTTATTAGAACTATCTGATATTGGTGAATTGTTTAATTAAAGCTATGGGAGTCAATTTTGTTTAAAATAGTCCTCAACAGACGAGTTATGTATGTTTTTAAATATTGGTGAACCTCTTTTGGTATGAGTAGATTCCATGAATATGTTTTTCAATGTATGCTAATGATAATTCATTAAAAATCATCTACATTAACTAATGTAGTTCTTTATTTTAGTTAGCACATTTGTGTAATTGAGTCTAAAGATTTACGAGGAATTTTTTATATAAAAGTTACCTTATTAAGCGTGTCTGCATTTCATTCACTTATATTGCCAGAGTTTAACTCATTCAACGTCTTTTTTGCCATTTTAAAAATATTCCAAATGATATGAAAAATTCTAAACCATTTTATTTTATATACGACGTCATTTATAATTTTTTACTCAAAAATGTATTAGTACTGATTCTAATTCCAATTTCGAGTCCAGACTTGAAACCCTCTGCTCTTGTATAAACAATTTGTTTGGCTAAGTATCCCGATAATTTTTTAAAATTTAAACAACCAATGATTGTGTGGGTGATCGTAGGAAATCTTCAAATATAGTTTGCGAGCTTGAAGTAAACACTAATCCCATTGTATTTAACCACTCTTCGAACAACACAGCAAAATTACAGCCAGTCGGACTCACTGACGCGTTTCAGCCTTCCATCATCAGAGCGCAATCAATTATTGTTTAATTATATTGCCTATATATTTATTTAGGTGTGTGGCGAAAGCTGTAAACAGTTAATATTCGTGACTGCATAGAAATTGTGCGCCCGACATTTCAAGTCACGGACAATGTATGCAAGGCTACTAGAGATGAGAGCCGCATATCTAATTTTGCTTTCTATATATATGCAATGTGGCTTGATCCTCGCTAGTCAGTTTGCCATCGTACTCTGATGATGATCATGGAAGGTCGAAACGCGTCGTGCCTTGCGACTGGCAGAAGTTTTGTTATATTGTACGATGACTGGTTAAATACAATGGGATTGGTGTTCACTTCAAGCTCGCAAACTTGATTTAAAGAAATGAATGAATTTGCGCTAACCTTGATTCCAAGCTTTAGCTGTGTTATGATCTATAATGTGACCATCTATTGCTTTTCTGTCTCAATTTTTTCAATTGAAATGCAAAATAACAATGCCCAAAAATGTGAATTTCTCGGTTTTGCCTTCTTAACTACCATCTTAATCTCTAAAACATTATTTAATTTTCCACTTTATTCACGAAAAACTTGAAATGTTTCCTTTGCAATCTGTCTTAGATGAATCAGAACTACGCACTTAGAACTGGACCACTCAGAAGGTCAAAGTTATGCATGACCGCATAAATCCCACCAATTCCTGTTTTTTATAAGATAGTATTCTTCACTTTGTAAAGAACCAGGATGGCAAGACCAGAAAACTTTTTTTTAAATAAATGGCCCCATTCTGTTGTGTAGCGCTGTTTCGTTTTTTTTCTTACAACAAGTGCTTTTTACTTGAGAAGAAGGCATGCATAGCACTTACTGCAAGGTAGCACAGCCGAACAGTTTTAATAAACTGCACCCAATTTCGAATGACACTACCTCCCGTCAATCAGATAGCAAAAATTTGCCCACTAACTCTTGATGCGTGCTTGAGAAAGATCAAACATGCTAGCGCAGACACACACACACATGCAAAAACATACAGGCACAAACACATAGAAGCACACGAGCGATAAATAAGGCCAAATCGCATTAGGATAATTTATTGAATAACAAAAAGTACGAAAGCAATAAGAACTAGAAGTGGCAATATTTTTTGCATTCTGTTCAGGTAAAACTTGTTCCTCAAGTATGCATTGTCTTCGTTGCAAAACCCGACAAGCGTTACGAAGATACGAATTTTGCAAAAGAATAATAACGCTTTCCACATTACAATTTCTGAACATTATTTGTATCGGAAATAACAAATCAATCGATATCGAGTTATGTAAATTTGTTTATTTATTCGGTTATATGTCCGGAGGTTGTGTCGTCAATCTATTAGCTCACTTTGAAAACTACTTGCGCAACAACACTGAAGATGGCACCTCAACTTGTGTGGCATAGTTAGTGTGCTTTTATGACTCTCTATGTTTTACTGGTGACACGTGTGTTTAGTTAAAGTTGCACATACCATACCGGCCAATGTTAAATTAATTATATAATCTTTTAATTCAATACCATTTCTCCAAAGATTGTGGTGTCTAATCTAAAACGACAGATTGTAGATGGCCGGTTTGATGTTTCTATCTAAAGGATGACATATTAACTCCAACTAAAGGAAAGGCTATCAAAGATAAATTGGCTAGTATGCAATTGGAAGTTGTGTGTAGTGTGCGATAAGGTGACTACATAGTTAGAGCAACAGATTCCGAATCAGACTTACCTAGGTTTGAGCCCTGTCGGCGACAAATTCTTGACAGTACATGATGAGATCCCAATAAGGAGAAAACCGGTCTACTGGATGAGTTGCCTTATCCCCACTATACAATTCTTAGTTTATACTGACAAATGTATTTACTTAATGAGTCAGTTGTTTGCATAAAGATTACAACCGTAAGTGAAGAAGTCAAGAGAGGTCAGACTAACACAATCCCAGTCTCGCACAAGGAGTGTGCGATCGTGTACTCATTAGGTGTGCGGAAATGGCCAATAAATATTCAAAAAAAATTTTTTCCAAATCTTATCGGCCGTCGCACGGGATAGACAGGTTCGCCCTATCAGATGCGTCTAGCAGGATAGACACGCGATATCAGTCTAGTGGAAAAATTTAAGTTTTTAATTGAGCATATTTTCTGTGACTTTTGTTTATCCTTTTCAAAGTAAAATTCATATTTTTATAATAAACATAATAGATTTTGATGAAAGCGCCCAGCCTAATGTCGTGTTACCAAATATCGAAGACACCTCAAATAAATCATCATTTATTATACCCAGTTTTTGTGTTTAGCTCGGCGTATCGAATATGTGAGCATAGACAGAAACTGAAGCACTTTTGTTGGATAAAGAGAATAGATATACGTTACGTATCCCAAAGTAGTAACCATGATCATATGAGTATTTCAGACCTGTGTTCACCATCGTTATCTACGCGCTATGTGTTTTGAGCCTCTGTTATCAAAGAATTGTCTGAAGTCTGACAATTACGGATCAGCAGGTTTAAATATGTCTATTAAAACCAATGTAAAAATCATTTATTGACGTTTCCTGTTCATTTTATTCACCTGCAATCGCATATAATGTGGCAAAGATGAAAGAAAGGACGCTTTCTATTTTCATTTGAGTTCTCTATTATGAAGGGGGAGAAGTTTATATCAAGCTTTCGGTATGCCTCACAGGAAGACTGCGGTTACACGCTTAAGTGATTCAGAACTGTATTTGAGTGGCAGATGAACCTTTAGCTCAACGTGTAGAGATAATGATGAGCAATTGTTGGATGGCTGCGCAGAAAAAAGGCACAGATTTCGTGTGACAAAACCATGATGATTGTAAGGTGTTGCGCCTTGTGTATCATCTAGTTTAAAAGGGGAATGTGTGATTCAAGCGTACAGTGTTACATTATCGGGGTTGTATGTAGGTTGTTCTTCGATTTAGAACACACCTCGATTCTGAACAGGTATTCATTCATTGTAGATTCAAACTTAATGAGTCGGTTAGCTTGTTAATAATAAGCATCAAATAGATGTCAAAATGCTATAAATCCCTTCTTAATAACAGGGAAATGGAGCTTTTATATGATCGAAATTAACTGGTCTTTGAGTTGAAACGTACAATAAGCTAACTACGTAGGTGTGATCTGTCATGCACATCCGTATTTGGCAAGGAATGTTTTCGCAATTACAGCCATTAGCTAGCTAAAATGTCTGCGTAGCTTCTCGAAATTAAGCACAAAATTCCATGCTATCACAGAGTATGAGTTCTCATGTGTCTATTAGATATCAATTTAAGAACTGTCGATCTTAAATCATTTAGTTCCACCAAGACTAAATAAAGCGAAGGAAAATATGTACCAGGTAACTGCGGAAATTCATCTCAATTTCAACATGTACCATGTGAGAGAAAAATAACAGCTAACAAAACGTTTATTTCCTTTTCGAATACAGGCGTTACTAAACTTCATATTACTCTTTCCATGTGTAAAGATAAAAAGAAATTTTACCAGATAGTATGAAATAAGGAAATAACCAATAAATTCAAGATGCTCAATCGATATAGGCACCTGACCGATTATTTACTTACATATGTCAGTATAAACTAAGGTTTGTATAGTGTAGAAAAGGCAATTCATCCAGTAGACCGGTTTCGTCCTTATTGGGAACTCATCAGGTTATGGTTAGAATTTGCTGTGGACAGGGCTCGAACCAATCAACTCCTTGAATCACCTCCAGTTCAGCCTCAACGACCGAACATTCTCTTCCTGTTTGCACAAATCAGGCTTCATCTACATTATCCACAGTGCTTCATTTGAGGCCAACGTATGTCTTTTATTGCATTTTGTAACTATCTTAGTGGCCACGTCTGGGGAGCATACGTGCAAGGTTTTATTGACATGTTTTACATTAAATGGCGAATATATGTCTGCAACTGCGCAACATATTCCTGAAACCTCGCACGAGTGTTTTCTCCAAACGTGGCAGTTAAGAAGAATACTAAATGCAAAAACAGAAATTCGTTAGCCACAAATGAAGCTCTGCGCATAAAAAAGCCGCAGCTTGGTTTATGCAAGCAGAATCAGCGTGTGCGCCTTTCAATTTATTTATCAAGAGATGTTCACTTGTAGATAATTTTTTGAGCTAATAAGAATGTAAGGGTTCGGGTATTTGATAAAATTTACAACATGTGAAATAGGTGTAAAATAGGTGAGCAGAATATTTGAAATAGCAATTCTTTTTCTGCCGGCCGCATCGGTCCGAGCGCGTAAAACGTATTGCCGTCACAACAACGCATACCACTAATCTCAGACCACCGACAGAGTCAGATATACAGAATCAATCTTAACTCTTAAACGTCACAAAGCCTCAGCTCCCAATACTTTGCCACTACGCCTACTTAGGGAGGGTGGTGATAAAATTTGAAGCACTATATGGATTATAGAGACGTTTCCGGTATCTAAGAGCAACTTGGCCATGATTCTCATGACTAGATTTGTCAATTTTAATTGGCGCGGTGTCCACCATGGTATAAACTTGACCCCAGTCGTATACAGGTTAATTAACTAAAATATGGTTTTTCCACCTCAATGGTACGCATTAGTTTAATGTTATAAAATACTAAGCTGGATTTGCCTCAGGACCATACTTTTACATGAAGGTTTTTGTTTTTTCAAAGTGACATGTATTTCGTCGTCCGGCTACAGCCAGTTTTCTGCAATTTGAGGGCTGATTTGACTCAGTTTATTACAAAATGCATTGAACATTCTGTCCAGAAGTGGTACGCCCGATGCTTTTTTAAACATTATATTCATTTTTACATGAATACAATTTCGCATCAGAGTATAAAATGCATAATGAATAAGTTTTGCATTGGACAATGGCGTCCGACAAGAAATACAGAATTCTCCATTTTAAATAAATTTTTAATATATGCAATTATGAACTATATTCATCAAAATTTTCATGTTGCAGTAGTATTAGTATTAGTAGTAGTAGTAGTAGTAGTAGTAGTAGTAGTAGCAGTAGTAGTAGTAGTAATAGTAGTAGTAATAGTATTATTATTATTATTATTATTATTATTAGTAGTAGTAGTAGTAGTAGTAGTAGTAGAGTAGTAGTAGTAGTAGTAGTAGTAGTAGTAGTAGTATTAGAATATATTATTATTATTAGTAGTAGTAGTAGTAGTAGTAGTAGTAGTAGTAGTAGTAGTAGTAGTAGTAGTAGTAGTATTAGTAGTAGTATAGTAATGTTATTAGTTGCAGTTTTGGTTGTTTTATTAGTAATAAACTAGTAGGATTATTATAAGCAGAAGTAGTAGTAGTATTGGTAGTAGCCATAATACTAGTAGTAGTTTTAATGTTGGTAGTAGTAGTATTAGTGGTATTAGTCGTAGTTTTAGAAGTGGTATTAGAAATAATATTAGTTGTTATTTCATTAATAGTAGTAGTAGCAGTAGCAGTAGCAGTAGTGTTGGTGGCGGTAGTAATTACGCTATTGTTCCTGAAAGTAGTAGTAGTGCCATTATTAGTATTAGTGTTAATAATATTCGTGATAGCAGTATTAACTATCATATTTATGCTAAAATAGATAATAATTATAAATTTGAAAATCAAAACCATGCGTGTGTATTTGTATTTATATTTTTGTGTATGTATACATTGTCGGTTCAAGCTCAACTTTGCATCAGGGAGTACAGAAAATTAGCCCAGTAATCCGGTTTCGTCCTTATTAGGAATCCTTCAATTACTGACGTGATGCGAACCTGGGCACATTTGCATCAGAATCTGTATCTCTAACCTCCGCGCCACCCGTTCAGCCAACTACACCCAGCCTTCTGGTTAGACATTCCCTCATAGGGATCCTATTTGGTATCTCTTAATAACTGAAGATCTAACTGACCACCCTCGGTCAGTTATTACACACCATACACCACGCCAGTATGCGAAATTATGTTTATTATATGTATCCTGTGGATATAGACTGAATATTGCATCAGGTAGTAAAGGTAATTCATCGAGAAGATCGGTTTCGTGCTTATTTGGAACTCATCAGGTACTGTCGAGAATTTGCTGTGGACGAGATACGAAACAGGGCATCATTGCTTCAGAGACGCTGACTCCATCCACTGTGCCAAACGATCCGCAAACAGACGCAGTTTGAAGTCGCCTACCAACTTCTAATTTCTACTGGCATTTCCTTCAGTGGAACCTATTTGGAATGTCTTAATACGTGATCTTTCACTATACAACAGGCATCATGCGACTTGGGTATATTATATTTATTCGATGTCTAATGGCAGGATTTTGATTAACGCGTGTTGATTGTGTAAACTCAATTTTGCTTTGGGTTGTAAAGGAAATTTATCCAGTAGACCAGTTTCGCGCCTATTCGGAACTCATCAGAATTTTCCGTGGACGGGGCACGAACGTGGGCACATTTGCATCCTAGTCTGTAACCCTATCCACTGCGCAACAGGAGTCGCATAATAACTAAAGTTAAAATCATATACCAACTTCAGTTTTCTTGGTTGCCTTTCCTTCAGGCGGAACCTAATTGGTATCTCTAAATACCCGAAGTCCTAACTAACCACCTCGACCTGCTATTGTACAACACATAACATCTCACTTTGGGAAATTGTATCGATTTGAAGTCTAATAGCCGGACCTTGGATTTCATGCGTACCCGTGTCTAAGTAAACCCGCCATTGCGCCGTGGCTGAAAAGGCAATTCATCTAATATACCGATTTCGTCCACCTGAAAATAAGACTAACCATAAAATATTAATTGATATACAATTATAAATTGCGGGTTATTTTCGGCACGCGTGGCGATACGGGATAGATACACAGACTCCGTGGCAAATTTTCCCTGGTTCGCAGCGCATTTGTGGCAAATTTTGGACGGTAATTGAAGAGTTCCCAATAAGAATAAAACCGGTCTACTGGTTAAATTTCCCTTATTACTTGCTATTCCCACATTATATATATATATATATATATATATACATATATATATATATTGAGTTGAAAGATAACGGCAGGGTCTTGATTATATATATATATATATATATATATATATATATATATATATATATATATATCTATACAAAACCCAACAACAATTCACTAGCATCCAGGCAAGGCCAAACATCCCGCAGACTCACCAAATATTCAATCGGATTGGCCAGAAACAGTCACACATACGAAGAACACAGTTTAAAAAAATATGAGTATTAGACTTTGCAATCCGCATCTCCGTTGTTACCAAGTGGACAAAACAAGATTGCGGAACAAAGGGTAACGAAAGACTACACTCTGAAAATAACATGCGTACACGTAACAGCCAAGAAAGCAAAAAGTTAGTTACCTCTCAAGCCATCTATGCAAGAATAACAAGATCTCAGACATCAGGTTGCAATACAGGGACACAGACCTTTAAACACAAACAGACACACACAAAAAGGCACATTCGCATACACACTAAAAAATTAGCCCAAACAATAAATCGATGTAAAACCAGGTCGGATTTATTGCCACCAACATAATCATATGAAAACCCAGGATATATAGAAAGGAAATATATATACATATTATTTTTCCCCATTAGGACAAAAATCGCAAAAATTGAATAGGTTAAGGTTAATTTATTTATGAATATTGTGGTATGATCTTGACAAAACTATTTCATATTAGTTAATTTACGCTAAAACTTAAATTACACGTCATTTATACATTGTTGTCTTAATTAATAAGTGAAAGTTGTTTGGCTTAAACAATAATAGATTGCGCGGGAGGTGGTAACAATTCATTAAATCAAGTTTACGATCTTGAAGTAAACACCAATCCAATTGTATGTAACTAGTCGTCGAACAACATAACATAAATATGCAGTGTGGTTTGATTTACGCTAGTCAGTTTGCCGTTGTAATCTGATGATGATCATGGAAGTTCGAAACGCGTCAGTGCGTGCGACAGGCGGTAGTTTTGTTATGTTGTTCGACGACTGGTTAAATACAATGGGACAGGTGTTCACTCTTGATTTAAAGTGTTTGTTATATATATATATATATATATATATATATATATATATATATATATATATATATATATATATTACTTGTGGTGGAGCCCCAGAATGTATTTTGTATTGATGATCTATTAATTTTGGTTGTTTATGACACTTTGTTTACTTGATATATGATATGTGAGCATTCGTTATCTGCTAGCTCGTTGCTTATCTTGGTTAGGCGTATTGTTTATTTGAGGAGAGTGTGCATTTGTGTATATTTATATATCTATATATAATTTAGTTATTGATAGACTAAATTTATTGTGATTAAAGATATGTGACTCGCACTGTTGCTTACAATATAGATAAATATATGAATAAATATCTATAAGTTTTACAAACGTAGATATTTATGTTTCGTATATTTCATATAAGGTATAGTCATATATATATATATATATATATATATATATATATATATATAATTATTTCTAAATATGCATAGAATAGTTACACATGTATATTTGTGCATTTTACAAATTTATATAAGGTGTGTTAAAGATATAGATATACATATAAAAATGATTAGTTGTATAAGTTGTTCACTCACACTTTTTACACACACACACACACAAACACACACACACACACACTATATATATATATATATATATATTCACATATATATATATATATATTCTATATATCTCATTATCTATCTCTCTTCTCTATATATATATATATATATATATATATATATATATATATATATATATATATATATATATATAAATCCCTATCTCTATCGTTATCTCTGTTTATCTGTCTCTATCCCTATCTCTAGCTCTACCTCTTTCTCTTTCTTTATACGTTTTAAAATGTATATTTTTCACATTAGCTATAATAAAATATCGTAATAATGAGATCGATAACGAAGAAAATCTATTATTACCTTCAAATTCAATGATTATATAACTGTGTTTTACACCACAGTGTTGTATTTCGCTTGAAACTACATCATTGGATGTAATTTTATAACAAAATTATTTATATGTGAAGAAATATCGCGTATAAAATAAATTGATTGTTACGATACTGAGTGTTATCGAATTTCCTGAATCTTGTTCTGACTAGAAAGTGTTTTTTTCTGTTTTCCTTTTCATTTGAGTATTTCTAAGGCAACTTTCCGAGTTTTTTCTTTAGACACTAGCTCATCGCATAGTATAAAGTCATTCTAATAAACCACGAGTTAAATTTTAAATAAACGATTGATTTATGTTAATGGCTAGGATAAAATGAAATTTTAAAAATTTGCTTTCTTAATTTTCCCTTTTATTCAGTGATAAACTGTAGACTATAAAGGAGAAAAAAATTCTCGAATTTAAAGTGGAAATGGGTACCAACTACTGTTAGTCAAATCAAGGATTAGGTAAATGCCACGTTGATGTGTTAATTTTAAAAATAGTATCTTATTGAAAACAAAGATAAGCTTCATGGATTCGTATTGAAACAAGGTGCAGACAAGCAAAAAACAACAAGTATAAACGGGACAGTTTAAACTAAAATTTTCACTTGACATATTGATTGTCAGCTTAGTAGGTGATGGGCTTTCCATTGAAAAAGATATCCATATCCGGATATCGAAAATTTTGGAGAAATCAGGAATACAGGGGATGAAAACAAATCGAATCGCAATCCGATAATCAAGTAAAAGCAAAAAAGACTGAAGCATTAATAATTATTTTGAATTTTATCATACTATTAGGACTTTGCTGAAAATCAAGGGAGTGGTGTATACTAGCAGATGTTGAGACACAGTTTTCACCTCGTTTAATACTCAAGGGATTTTGTTCATCAATTTTAATAGCAAAATTTCTCAACGGTTTCTTCACGAAAAAATGATCCGCAGACAAAAGCTTTATTTTATAGAAAAATAATTGCACCACTGCCTAACAAATTGATTCTTCGCACTTTAAATTGGCAAATGTTGTGTACGTGTGAAGATATCCTTTGAATTATTATAATCAAGGTTGCGGTCTTGATATAAACACCTGACCCTTTTATTGCTTACATATGTCAGTATAAACTAAGAATTGTATAGTGTAGAAAAGGCAAAACACTATATACACCATACAATGCTTAGTTTATACTGACATATGTAAGCAATTAAAGGGTCAGGTGTTTATAACAAGACCGCAACCTTAATTATAATAATTTTTATCACCATCCGCGCAACCAATGTTCGTTTAATTATATCCTTTGAATGTTTGTGCAGTGCGAGCTTCATATGCTGAACTTCCGCGATTTGCGTTTGCGGGTTGACGCTTTGCACTATCAGTTTTGCAAGGATCCGATTGATCTAAATTTCCAAGTACAAATCGATTATGTCTTCGTTTAGGCTGCGTGCGGATTCGTCCTTTTCTTCCGAAGGCTTCAACATCGATCAAACTAACAAGTAGAAATGATGTACAGTCTAATCTTCGTTGACTGGCGTCGTCTCCGATCGGCATTTTCCAATCCGACATCAGGCCTCTAATATCACACATAGTCAAATTTCTCCAAATAGCAGATTTAAGCAAATGTGTACTTTCATTTACACCAATTCGGTTGTAGAGTGGGTCCACATTCAAACAACTTATAATTATCGGATTTAATAAATAAAGGCAAACGATTGTCTGAAAAAATGGGATGAACAAATATACCTTCAACGAAAAAAAGCTAAACGAGAGCCGAGCATATTAACTTACCGAATATAAAGTCATTAAAGGGCATAATGCCGATCAACTTTAATTGTAATTTCGGGTCAGCTGAATTTCGAGCCGATCCAGTACACCTGTTGTCGGAAATAATTTTTTCCACGCTGATAGCATATGCCAAACCGCAACGTAGAGAATCTGTAGGATTTTCCGATTTATCTGGTGTTCACATGTGTTTCTATTTTCGTTCACATTCACATGACCAAAAATCAAGAGATTATTTTCACAAAATTAACCGATTACCTGAAAAAAGTGATGAATAGTTATATCTTCAAAAATAGAAGCTGAACGATAGCTGATCACATTACCTAACCGACTTTGAGGTCGCCAAGTGTCATAATGCTGATCACCTATATTTAAAATTTCGATTATATACTTCTGATATAGAAAACTTTTATACACGGTGATAACACCTGGACGCCTGTTGGGTAGGAAATTCATTTTATTTCCTGATCTCTTTGGTGTTTCGATCGGTTTTTATTCATCTTTTGAGTGACGTTTCGTGTACCTCGGACGGAGCTAAGCTGGTAGCTTTAGAGTTTTGGGACAGTTCTCATAAAATTACGGCCTATAGTTTGGTATCGTACTGTGAATGCCTAGATATCAATGTGAATTTATTATGTCTTCACAATGATAGTGATTAGAAATTTCAATCTTTAACTTTTTCCACATTATTGGACAATCCATGCAATGGTTATTTGACTTAAACGAACATTGGTTGCGCGGAAGGTGATAACAATTATTATAATCAAGGTTGCGATCTTGATATAAACACCTGACCCATTACATTACTTACATATGTCAGTATAAACTAAGAATTGTATAGTGTAGAAAAGGCAGATTCTATCAGTAGACCGGTTTCGTCCTTATTGGAAACTCATCATCTACTGGCCAGAATTTGCCGTGAACAGGACTCGAACCGAAGCAGACGTGCCCAGATTCGAGTCCTGTCGGCGGAAAATTATAGCCAGTACATGATGAGTTCCCAATAAGAACGAAACCGGTTTACCGGATGAATTGCCTTTTCTACACTATACAATCTTAGTTTATACTGACATATGTAAGTAATAAATGGGTCAGGTGCTTATATCATGACCGCAACCTTGATTATAATAATAGTTATTTGACTTATTGCCGGCCATTTGTAAATAAAATTTCTTTGATATATAATTATTGTCTACGCGGATGGTGGTAGCAGTTATGTAAATGAAGTTTGAGAGCTACGCATAAACATCAATCGCATTTTTGACGATGTTAATTTTCCCTGTTATCCGGTTGGTTTAAAACAATAAGTTTGGTGTTTATACCATTCTAGCAAAACTTATTAGAAAATTGGTACCACCAGCCATCATTTAATGATTTTTAGGTATTACAACTTTATATATATATATATATATATATATATATATATATATATATATATATGGTACAGCATTTATTTATTTACGCGCCTGGTTAATTTGCAATGGGATTGGCGTTTAAAACTATAAAAACTTGATTATGTGAAGCATAATTGACCTATTTGTTTAGTTGGTCTGAATGACAAAATGGGTGTACTTTTCTACCTACTGCTTAATTATTGGTTTTTTACTGAAAAAAACCACGTATATCATTTATATATATATACTAAAATTTCCTAAAAAAATTAAATTCAATTATTCTACCCGTTTTATCCTTGGCCATAGCTATCGAATTACAATTCCAAAAGACCATCTTTAATATGTCATTATAAGATAGGAGCCACTCGGCCTGTAGAATTGATACTGAATTGCAGTATAATGGCATGATTGTATTTTTTATTGCATCGGTTTTAGCGTTGCATTGTATAAGATAACAAATACAATTCATTTTCTAAGTCGGTTTTCTCTTTGCTGACACTTATCAGTATTGGGCAGACTTTTGGCCAGTATAACCCATCAACGGTATGAATTTTTTTAAAGTATTGTTTATTTTGTACTGATAATATCCATAAGCTAAAATTATGCCACTATTTGTTTATTTCTTCTATATAGT
The DNA here is from genome assembly GCA_029291075.1 of Eudiplozoon nipponicum. NCBI lineage: Eukaryota > Metazoa > Platyhelminthes > Monogenea > Mazocraeidea > Diplozoidae > Eudiplozoon > Eudiplozoon nipponicum. The sequence goes on along the minus strand of JAQBSW010002088.1, from coordinate 5,462 downwards.
ATAAACAAATTTGTTAAACTTATTAATAAAATCAATTTAACAACAATGTGATCGATAATTTGTTTATTCTTTTAATATACTACCATGCTATATTGTTCAACGACTGGTCAAATACAATGTGATTGGTGTTTACTTAAAGTTCGCAAACTTGATCTTAAGAATGCTATTCAATTGATGCTGTCGATCAAAACGCACAGAAATATTCTAATGGAAAATATTATGTGAGCAGTCTTTGTAATAGCAGGGTAAATGAAGAAAAAAATTAACCATGTATGCGAGTAGGTGAATTAAATTTTACTGGAATACCATTATCAGACAGATCGTATTAACTTGCCAAAAAATGTTATGCGAATACAATTGTATATCCTATGCACCTCAAATATTCCTAACATTTACTTACAGAATTAAGTATTTCGTGTGCTTGGAACAGTAATTTATTTCCAGAAGGTTTAAATTATATATATATATATATATATATATATATATATATATATATATATATATATATATATATATATATATATATATATATATTCTTTTGAAATGCGAGCTTTAATAAAATTGATTGTACCCTTCCTATGTGCAAAAACAAAAAGAAATTTTATCAGATACAAGAAAAATTTCTTTCTCATAATCTCCTCAAGTATCTACTTCTTTTTCCACACTATACAATACTTAGTATATACTGACATATTTTAGTAATTAATGGGTCAGGTGTTTGCATTTAGTAATTACTTTGAATGCTACGTCTGGAGAACATACGTGCGTTGTTTCGATGATGTGTTGCGCAATAGCAGACGTGTATTCACCATTTGATTTAAAACAGGCGTTCAAGTTGCAATGTTCTCTCATTCGAGGAATTAACCGTCTGGTCGATCGGCCTACGTAAGTTGATCGACAACTTGCACATGTATATTGGTAAATAATATTTGATATCGACATTAACGGCTGTTTCTCTTTGATTGCTGATAAAGGCAAGTGTGTTACCCTAAATAACACTCGTAGTTTGGCTGCATTAAATGTGCGTGTTAATGCTGCTTCAAATTTCTTTTGTGCCATTCGGGAAACTGCATCCCCCTTAAATGGGATTTTTAGGTAGACTGTTTTCGTTTCTGGTTTATGGTAAATTGTTCTTTTTAATGTACCATTTCTTTCTTTCTTTAATAGTATATCTAGGAAGGACAGACGAGCATCTTTCTCATGCCCTGACGTGAAGCTGATATTCTTATGTTCTTGAAAATTTGAATCAATGTTCGTGATTGCGACCTGTTTTTAAGGACAAGAAATATATCATCCATGTAACGCATATATTGATGTGTTCTATAGATGCCCAAGAAAAATCTCAGCCAACACTGGAGATAAGGGGCTCCCCATTGCCATACCATTCGTCTGTTTATAGGTTCTTCCATTAAAACGAAAATGTACGTCTTTCGTGCATAACAAGATAAGCTTGCGTAGAGTGTAGGAAAGGCAGACAGTCACCCTTCTCGTGTTCTGATGTAAAGCCGATATTCTTATGTGCTTTATTGAAACTTTGAAGCAGTGTTCGTGATTGCGACCTGCTCTTGAGGACAAGAAATATATCATCCACGTACCGTATATATTGAGCACATTTACTTATGTCACTCTTTAATGATGTATTTTCTAGGTGCCCTAGAAAAATCTCAGCCAACACTGGAGATGAAGGGCTTCACATTTGCGATACCATCAGTCTGTTTGTAGATGTTTCCATTAAAACGAAATCGTACGTCTTTCGTGCATAATAAGATAAGCTTGCGTAGAGTTTGACCTGGCACCGGCGATGGTAATATATCGTGTTCTACCGCTTTGACTATAATGTCAATGGTTTCATCAATTGGAACATTTGTAAACAAAGACGTAACATCAAAAGATACCATAATCTTGTTTTTAACATTTATATCTTGAATTTTGTTTACAAACTCAAACGAATCGGCAACCGAATGATTACCTAGTAGTTTACGTAATGGTTCAAGTAAACGAACTAGCCATTTAGCTAGTGCATGAAACGGAGAATTTACCATTGATAAAATTGGCCTCATAGGACAACCTCTTTTGTGTGTTTTTGGTAATCCGTACATTATTGGTGTAGATGATCCAACTGGCTTGAGCTTCTGTGCAGTGGCCTCATCAATAAAACCGGCATCTGTCAAAATCTTAATTTCATTAATTACTTTGCGCTCCACCTTGTCTATTTCATCTGATTTATCGTCTAGACGTGTGAATTTTGTATTGTCATTTAACACGTTTTCCATCTTTTGTACGTATTCAGATTTGTCCATTATAACTGCGCTCTTTCCTTTATCAGCGCGTAGTATTTTGATGTCTGCATTTCTGCTGATATTTCTAAGTGCATTTAGATGCTGCTGTGTCAACGCATGCTGCTCTGCACATTTAGACGATTTCAAGTGTGAAGCCTGATCAACTAGTGTAGCCTTGAACCAATTTTTTATAATCAATACTGGTAGGCTCCAAGTCAGCTGTTTGTTCAAATAACAATTCAAATGCTGCCTCAAAATCAACATCGCATTTATTAGAAGGATGTATTCCATAATTTCGGCCCATCGATAGTGCCTCCATTGTTAGCTGATCGATTGGTACTTTTGATAAGTTAAGCACACGCTTATCAAGATCGGTCGGCATTAAATCACGCAAAACTCCAGGTTTTATTTTTTTACAATTTATTCAAATTTCTGTTTTATCTCTCTCATAACTGTCGGCAAAAACATCAGAGAATGTCCATTCGTGCGAAAAGACTTAATTCATTTGCACATACAAAGATGCACACCTAAATTCTGGCCATGTGAGCACTCGCTTCATCTTCCTTCAACTGTCCAATTTTGGAATACGCCAACCTTGTTAGATTTCTTCGGTTGACTCGCAGCTTGGACTTCCGTAAACTACGCACCATATCACCTGGGAACCGTAATTTTTTAATACACTGATAATAATGTTTTTTCCACAATCACGTTCTTTGCGCTCTACACTTTAACGTCACTAGTTCATATATAAAAAACCTATATAAAGATATGTTCATTAGAAGATAGTTGAGGAGATTATGAGAAAGAAATGTTTCTTGTATCTGATAAAATTTATTTTTGTTTTTGCACACAAGAAGGATACAATGAATTGTATTAAACTTACTTTACTGCGGCTGACTCATTTTGGAGGATAAGCCGGCTCCATAGAAATCCCGGATTATACCTCTCCATGCCGGGCGGTTGGCAGCCATTTCGGAACATCGAACATTCCAACACCCGAAATAAATAGGTGTTTTCGCGCTGACTACAGAAGCGCAGTCGCTGCCGGGGGACGCCGTAGCATGAACGGTATTTGCATGCACATTTCATGGAGTTTCTTGGGAATTTGGTACAGGTAGTTGTCGGCTCACCACTCGGCTTTTTGATCGAGAGGACGCACCTCTCTAGCCTTTGCACATCTCAAGCGCAGTCTGCGAGGCAGCAGTATGTTGCACGGCCGCCGAGACATGGCTGACACTCGAATCGTACCACGTTGAGGAGGGGATGGCTTTTGCATTTCAAAAGAATCTTTCAGAAAACTAGATGAACTAGTGGCGTTACTGTGTAGAGCGCAAAAAACGTTATTGTGGAAAAAACATTATTATCAGTGTATTAAAAAATTACGGTTCCCAGGTAATATGGTTTACGGAAGTCCAAACTACGAGTCAACCGAAGAAATCTAACAAGGTTGGCGTATTCCAAAATTGAGCAGTTGAAGGAAGATGAAGCAGTGCTACAGGCAAGAATCGGGTGTGCATCTTGTGCATTAGATGAACTAAGTCTTTTTGTAAGAATGATGGTATGGCAATTGGGAGCCCTTATCTCCAGTGTTGGCTGAGATTTTTCTTGGGCATCTACAGAGAACACATCATTAAAGAGTGTCATAAGTAAATGTGCTCAATATATACGGTACGTGGATGATATATTTCTTGTCCTTAAGAACAGGTCGCAATCACGAACACTGCTTCAAAGTTTCAACAAAGCACATAAGAATATCGGCTTCACGTCAGAGCACGAGAAAGATGATCGTCTGCCTTTCCTAGATGTACTATTAAAGAAAGAAACTAATGGTAAATTAAACAGAACAATTTACCATAAACCAACATGGTCTGCACAGTATTTGCATTACAGCAGTTTTGTGCCGTTTCAATATAAATTATCAACAGTTCGTGGCTGCTTTTCAAGAATTGACAGGTTGGTTAGTCAAGATTCAAAAGAAAATGAATATAATAAAGCAATTAACGATTTAATGTCTAATGGCTATCCCAGACAATTAATTGAATCAATTATTAAAAGGGGAATTAAACAGAAACAGACGTATTACGGGCCAGAAAAGAAAACAGTCTACCTGAACATCCCATTTAAGGGGGATGCAGTTTCCCGAATGGCACAAAAGAAAGTTGAAGCAGCATTAACACGCACATTTAATGCAGCTAAACTACGAGTGTTATTTAGGGTAACACACTTGCCTTTACCAGCAATCAAAGAGAAACAGCCGTTAATGTCGATATCAAATATTATTTACCAATATACATGCGCAAGTTGTCGATCAACTTACGTAGGCCGATCGACCAGACGGTTAATTACTCGAATGAGAGAACATTGTAACTTAAACGCCTGTTTTAAATCAAATGGTGAATACACGTCTGCAATTGCGCAACACATCGTCGAAACATCGCACGTATGTTCTCCAGACGTAGCATTCAAAATAATTACTAAATGCAATAACAAAAGGGAGCTAGCCACATACGAAGCCTTATGGATAAACAAATTGCAGCCGGATTTATGCAAGCAGAAGAAGCATGTTCAGGCATTGAGCTTGAACTGGATGTGACGCACGCAATTGATTGGTTTCCGTTTTTTCACACTCTCTCTATGTTTACATATTTCTATCTTGTTTTGCTTTCCAATTTATATATAAAGATATGTTCATTAGTAGATACTTGAGGAGATAATGAGAAAGAAATGTTTCTTGTATCTGATAAAATTTCTTTTTGTTTTTGCACATAGGAAGGGTACAATGAATTTATATTTATATTTATATTTATATTTATATATATATATATATATATATATATGTAAGTAGCAGTCACTTTATATTTCGGTTAATTGACCAATTGAAAAATCTATTTATTGTTTATTGTGGTTAAATAAACAATTTTATTTCGTGAAAACAACAAAACAAACATTTATTTAGTTTTAACTTTCATATAATTTCGTTCAATTGACCGACTGCGAAGTTAGTCTAACTTCGCAGTCGGTCAATTAAACGATAATTATATGAAAGTTAAAACTAAATAAATGTTTGTTTTGTTGATTTTCACGAAATAAAATTGTTTATTTAACCACAATAAACAATAAAATAGATTTTTCCATTGGTCAATTAACTTCAGGAAATATAAAGTGCTGCACTTGCATATATAT